>BMAT01006804.1:127598-141446 GCA_019649035.1 Elysia marginata
GGGGGGGGGGGGGGAAGAGTTCTTTTACCTGTACAAAATACATGATGCCTGGCTCCAAACTTGGGATGGTGTAGGTTGTCTTCCCCTAGGCAAACAAAGGAAATTAGACACATGTCAGAAGTACATACTATATCAGGGTCAGGAATTTAACCACCTTATTTTATTACTTTGCTATTTTCTTTCCAACTTTGATATTATGGTAGTTATCCCAACGGTGACCACACTTTTAGGAAGGGAGAGAGATTTCTCAGATTTCTGGTTACTTCATAATACCTCATAGACTGATATGCCACTCCTTTGATTTTATCCCAGCAGGCAAGTAAAATTTAATTGAAAGTCATATTTTTTGTAATTGAGAAATTTCCACTCAAATCCGCCTAAAAAAATAATAAATTACCCCCCCAAAATTTACTCTGTGTTTCCCCATAACGAGGATTGATAGTAATAAACCCTTACATTTAAATTTTCAGCAGGCAAATGAAAATAAAGGAAAGAAAAGATTGCCAATTTGCTTACCGATCTAACAATCTTTCTATTAATTGGAAGTCGCATATAACTTTTGCCGAGTCTTGGTAGTCCATCACTCCAAAAGACCTTTGGATAAAAATAAAAAATATGAAGTTGTTGAAGAGACAACATTTTGCAACCAGTCAAAATATTCTAACCTCAAAACTGGAAAGTAGTAAGATATTCATATCACAAGCTTATTTTCTATACTTTTAAATACAGCTAACAGAAAAGCTCCGACAAGGTTCTGTGCGAAGTTATAGCTATTGGAAGTTGGCACTTTTAGGACTTGTAAAATTTCAGGCAGGAAAGAAAATTGCATTTAAACTTCACACAACTACAAAGATATAAAATCCTTAGCATCAATATCAATTTTACTCACAACAAAAAAACCAAGAAATTTCCATATCAACTAGGTGTTCAGAAATGGTTTAAGTGTCGATACCTGAAGTTTTAAAAATTGACTTCTGAACCCCCATTAAACTTTAAAAGCCTATATCTCAAAAATAGGCCATGCCACTTAACACTTATATGGATAGAATGCGACGAAATGTATTTGATGCTTGAGGAGTTTTTGAAAATTTAACTTGATTTTCTACACAGTAAGATCATTTGTTTCAATGAAAACAAAAAAAGTCAGGAAATTGTATATACTGCGTCAAGGGACATTTCATCGCTCTTACGTATAAGGTAAGGGGGTATGCGCAAAATTGGCATTTTTTAGTCATCAATACCACCCGATCCCTAATGGCTTGTTCTACCTTATGTCAAATCAGCTTGAATGAAGATACAGTTAATACTGATTGAGTTATTAAATAAAATTATATTACGCTATAGACTCTAGTTCATTTTCATAAAAATATTTCTCACATAAGGCCCTCTCATGGAAAAGACAAAATTTTGCATACATAAGGCGACAATTTATTAAAAAATGTATTTGATGCCCAAAGAGTATTAAAAACTTTACCTTTCTTTCTTAGTCTTACACAGCAATGAACAGTAAAAGGCTTTATACATCACATGTTTATTTATGAAATTAACACCTTACACCTAGTCTTACCATCTTACAGGTACAGTAGTATCCGGTTAAACGCACTCCAGTTAAATGCACGCTACGGTTAAACTAACGCCAAATCGCTATGACCGATTTATTTCTATAAAATCAGTATACCCTGAACGCACGTTATCGTCCACGCATGATGTTTGTATAATCACGGGAAACAACTCGGTTTTATAATTATAATTATGTATTGTACTCTAAAGGGAAATAACTAGTAATTTTTTTACTACTTTTCATAAGTGCTCGCATCTCCTAAACGCACGCTTTTTGGGTCCCCCAAGTGCCGTGCATTTAACCGGATTCTACTATAACTTATTTTTATCATCTCTTATGTGATAGTACAAAATTTTATCAAGAGTTTTCAGAAACTATAAAACACCATCTTTGTAATAAATATAACCAAAGAAGGTCAACTTGAGCTAATTCTCACCACGTATCGATCCACATCGACCCCGTCGGTAAACTCTGGAGGCTGCCATTGTATAGTCATATCTACCTTCCCATCGTGCAGTTTAATTGTTGTTCTCTCCAGGTTTTGCGGAGGCGATGGGTGCAGGAATTCTGATAGTAAAATATCAATAAAAAAGAACTGTTGCAGGAAGATTTAACCAAACACTTAGCGGCCAGAAGCCGAAATGTTAAACAATAATTGAGTTTATCATGATGTAAACAACCAAAAAAATGTTCTCAATTTTCTCAAAACATGCTATATGTTGTAAAGCATGACCATAAAAAATGATCTTTGTCTTTTATAGTGAAATAAACATTAAAACTGAGCACTTTGTGAATCCCATGAAGTATATAAATACCAAGCAAATCTACATAACGATGGCAGGCACACCAAACCTCTGATGTGACTTCTTCTCCTCTATTAAAATCAGAGGTTTGATGTGCCTGCGATCGATAAATAAAAAAAATAATAGAACTTAACACCTAAGATTGAGAACAATAATGATCATTCCTGTGGTGGGATGTCTGGCAACCAAAGCTACTGATCTAGAAGAAGCAAGATTTCACTTTTCAAGATGTTGATATTTTGAACAACTCATGTTCCTGAGCTTCCAAACGTTAAAAAGTGCATCAAATTATAAAATCATTGAAAACATATTACACAGTCAAAGGGGAATAAATTTGCTTCTTAAAAGAGTTTCCTCAAATCAAAATTTCTGACATGAGACATAACTGGACTAGTAAGTGGCAAGACATTTTTAATTCACTTTCAAATTATATTATAAAAAACACATTTCTAATAGTAGAGAAAATTTCCGTGGGGTCCAACTTATAAAACACAGGTTGTGAGATGTTCACACACAGTTCCACCTTACTTTTCAGATGTCCAATGGGGCTGGTGAATCCCTGAGAGCCGTGGATGTTGATGGAGGCCAACATGTAGTTACACCTGATTGCTGGGTGCACACCGTCCGGATACCCCTTCAGTCTCGAACGAAGTTTGGTAGTCTGAAAAATCAACAGTCAGCTATTGAGTAAATTACTTAAACCATGCTTCTATGGCCTAACAAAATGTCTGAACTTTTTTAAATGCTGACCGTTCACCTTGTGGGACGGCAAATTAGAAATACCATTGCTATTGTATATTGTATAATATACAAGGATATAGGATGTCACTGTCAACACGTCGGCGCATATTATTTTCCCCCCCAAGACCCAGGTCGCCACCCTTAGGTTGTTCCCCCAGGACCGCAGTCACCGCCTGGATCTAGCTTTCAATATACTTCCAGTTTGACAAGACCTAAAAGGAAAAAAGCTAGGTTATTATTTTAATAAACTAGGCTTGGATTGATGGAGTGGACCTCTCCCGTCAGTATACTTTTTACTAAACCTTTTTGTTTGAGAATCTCATGAGAGTATAATTGTATACTTATCGCTGGTCCCCTTTATGTGAAGCTCATCTGTCCTCCTGAACTCCTGAAAGACTTATCAAAATATTACATCGCTACCCTCCAGCCACTAAAAATAAAATAATTATAATTTGATTTATCGGCATCAGAGAACTGTAGCATTAACTTTTGCCAGTCGTTTTGATGTATGTCAGGTGTAGGTTTTGCGAAAACCAATTGATACAGGCACCCTGTTATGAACTATCTGTTATGTAAGCTAAAAGTAGGCTGGGCACAGACTGGAAATGCCACTGAGCATGAACAGAGTGACAGTATGCTAAGAAATACATTAAAGAGTAAAAAGAGCGTTTTTTATATAGCGCTTATCCACTAATGTGCTCTAAGCGCTTTACATGGGTTCCCCGACAGGCCATTCCCAACCAAAGTACCCTCTGAACTCACAGAGGAGCAGCTAGTTAAGTGCATCACTCTAGCATTCTGACAAGATCTTTCACTCCCTATAGTCGGGTACTTGTTTAACGCATGAGTGAGGCGAAGAAATGTGTGTAAATAGCCTTTCTCAAGAACTAGACGTCGACCTGCCGAAAGCAGGACTCAAACCCTGGACCTCTCTACATTAAATGTAATAAAATATTTTGAATGGAATGTATGTTACAATTTAGTACAAAACAAAAATAAAGCTGAGTTAAGGGATAACAGCATAATGAAATTAGCTTAAAGAGCTTGACTGAATGCTCAACAACTGAATGTCCATACATCAACAAGCTAGAAAAAGTGCTGAGATACTTCTGAGTGAACGATGCAATTTAGGTCAAAATGAAAGAAAAAATAGAACAGTCTCAGTTAAGGATAGGCAGAAAGCTTGCAATATTGCTCAAGTATTTTAAAAAAATCAATCTCCAGAAAACATTTAAAAAGGTATACAAACTAAAAAAGTCCCACAACCTGAAACCCAATTTCAAGGTCAAGTCTACAGAGGTAAGAACTCCTGAAAATCTTTTTGACTAGTATGTGGACCAATGACTGAATTTTGACGGATTTTGCAAAATCCCAGAAATTCTTACAATGACAGCTATCAAAATCAGAGGCGGTACAATGGAAACTATCAAAAGTCAACCCAATACTCACAACAGAGTATCGGACTCCCGATGTGTATGGGCACCACCATCGCAAGATGTAGACAACGGGAGCAGAAAAGTCGGGACTTCTGCTCTTGTTCCACTGAACCAGCAAGTTGCCATCATTCCTTTCTTTGAAGCGAATTTTTTCTGGCTTTTCTGGGAACTCTGGGGACAATGAACAAAAAAAGCTTGTTTTCATTCATATCTAAGTAATCTTAGACAATGCTATATAAACTTTTGAAAGTAATTTTTTCTTGAATTTCTCCAAATATATATATATATATTTTTTTTTTTTTGTTTGAAGCACTTTAGGAGTTTCTGGTACATAAAAGATAAAAAGCAAGTGTGATTTACTTTTTAGACAAAGAAGCTTTCTCGTATAATTCACCCCTTTGGTAAAATAATAATTTAGCTCAAAACTATTATTCATCATTTTCATAAATTTATAAAATTTGAGGAAAATGTTTGCTTGGGAGAAGCTAGTGTTGAGAAATATTTCAGCTGCTACAGGATTTAGTACTCCCCAAACATTCACCCTTTAACATAAGAATGAACAAACGAAGTTGTATCTCTTTCAAGCAAAATAGAATGTGAAGTCGTACATAGCTGAATTTTCAAGAAAATATTAAAGTGACTAAAAAAAAAACATTAAAAAAGGCAAATGAGTAAGACAATGTTCAGATGTTAAGCCTGTTTAACACTGATTCCTAACTAGTTAACTCAACAATTACCATCTTGATTGTTCAGGCTGTGACAGATGCGACCGCAAGTCGAGTTGCAGCATTTGCTCATGCCACTGCATGTTACGTCCTTCTCACACTTATTGTCACATGACCCTTGCAATTTGGGCAGCTCGGCAGGCGGAGGGCAAATCCCATGTTTTGACTCTAAAGCTTTTGAAATAAAGCGGCAGCCGCCAAAACATGCATTTCTTCCTACCCGATTGCGTTTTGTCTTTGGGTTCTGAAGATAAAAAGAAATTGAAAACACTGTACTGAATTCATAACCAAAGACAGGATATCTGAGGTACTACTACTATATAAACAGTGTTACAAGTAACAGAGGTATGCAGGACATAAGAAGCAACATGGCATCGTTTTTTCATTGTGTTTAGTAGTACTGGTGGATTTTTTTTGTTAAGTTTCCACAAAGACACAATTTTGCATTCTCTGGTTTCATCTGGTACACAAATCAAAACTCAATTTGAGAATTACAGACAAAACACATTAATTACTAAAAGTTTGATTAAAATTTTACTTTTTCAATTCAATGCCTGTATAATTAAATTAGATCTAAAACAAAACAACAAAAACTGGATATTTCTTTAAACCTAGTGAATGAGCCATTTGAGTAAATTATTGAAGTCCTGGGTCTCATTTATCTTGTCACCTTTTGATCACCAGAAAAATAGACAACAAGTCACAAATTTCCTGATCTTAGGATGGTGATATAATCGAAGCAATTCATAGTTGTAAATATACTGCTCAGCTACACATACCCGACAAGATTTCATACAGCCCTCATGATCGCCATAGTCTTTTTTAGGTCTTTGACATGCAGAGAGGCACTGGAAGAAGAAAACAATTCATCAACAAATAACTTCACCAGAAATAGATAATTAACTAGAGAAACATTGATATTATTTTCTAAGCATTTAGTTGTTTGCAAACACTAAGATTATAGAACTACAGTGGCACTCCTGAATAAAGACCTTGTAAAATATTGCTAAAACAGAAGTCTTATATAAGAGGGGGGTCTTAGTTCAGGGGTTAAATTACTATAACCATGTAAGCAGACACCTTCAAAATTAAAGTCACATAAGAGGGGTGGTCTTCTATACATCCTTCAATTATATTCAGATAATTTTAAAATATAATTTTGCTGTTGTTAGGTTAGTGATTCTTGACTGAAGGGACAAGCAACTTCAATTCAAACGAATTAGATGGTGGCAGATGGTACATTATATGATTTTGCAAAATTTAAAATTAATCCTTTAGAAGTTTGGGATTACTGTCTCATTATTAAACAAAATAAAAGTTCTTTACATTAATAAAAAAAACTAGTCAGTGTACTCACCATTGTTTGGGTAAGAAAGCTAGAAATATCATAATAGGGAGAAACTTTACCAATTTTTTTTTTCTTTGTAACATAATATTTCAAATATTCATTGACTACAGTCAAGGATTGATAAGAACAAGGTGTTTTCACACTGAAGTGATCTAAAACAGGCAAAACTAGAAAACTCTATATTGATGGCAGGCACATCAAACCTCTGATGCTAATATAGATAAAGAAGGCACATCAGAGGTTTGATGTGCCTGCCATCGATATATGTATTTGAAGTTCAACCTTCGACAAATCTGCTAAATTTATGTGAAGTTTTAAAAAACATCAACATAAAAAAAGTTTCAAAGTCTCGAGATGCCAGGAGTAGGTACTATGAAATCAGAAACTTCACAAAATTTAAGGACTTTAAGTAGTCTAATACAAACCCATTTGCATTCTCTATCCTTCCTGCAGCCATTGATTGCTGAGTCTCGATTGAGTGGCACATTTGTTAAATCAGCCTCCTGAAATTTAAATGAAAATTTGTTTTTAAAATCTAGAGGAAAATCACATTCTAACCTATTAATATTTTGAAACTTGTAACTAAGCATTAAAACTAGGATGGATCATAAATCTGACTCACCAAAATATTTTTCACCTACTTTAAATATTTTAATACATATTCAGATTACAAAATATAGTTTTAAAACTTCTTCTGTCTTTTAAAAAATTTTAAAAAGAGTCAAAACTTTTTAGTTTAACGTTTGACAGATTTCAGGGACATGGCATGTACACCATAGCGTTTTAGTATTGACAGATTTCAGGGACATAGCATGTACACCATAGCGTTTTAGTATGTAAGTATTTTAAGATATGGTCTTAAGCTTAAATTCACACACATATTGTAAATCTTCGCTGTGGATTGAACATAACTAGCCTTATCTTTGAACTTGTCAATCAACAAACAGCTCTACTGCAACTCCTATTTAATTAAATTTACAGCAAAGTTAAGAAAAAGATTTACAAGATTCCTGGAAGAATTTTTTTAATTTTAAATTCAGAAAGGAAAATTTTAGAATTATTAGAACAAGATCATAAATAGCAACACATTGGCTGGTTTGATAATTTGACATAGATCTTTCCTTTTGATGAAAGATTTAATGGAAATGTTGAGCTATTTAAAAAGAGTTTTTATTTAATCCAAAACTTAAAAGAATGGTTCGGAAAGCTTTATAAAATAATATGTAGTCTGCACCATCCATGGTTATTGGAATTATTGCCAAAGTACAATCAAAATCAATAGAGAAAATATCTCAACAAGGAGGAACAAATTTATGAAGTTATGTTATACACTCAACTCTGTTTAAAATTCAATCTCCTAGGCACATAATCAATCGACTTGGAAAAAAATCAAGTTACTTGCAAGCTTTTAAAATATAGTAATTGTACCAACGGGACACTAATTTGACTGAAGTAAAAAAAGAATCAAGTACATTCACATAAGAAATTCTACCTAGAGTTTGACCGTATAAAACTCATGGCCTAGATCTACCTGTAATAACACTAAGCTCATGTTTTATGGAAGTAAAAATTTAAAATGCTGAACCATATACCACTTTTGATAAGTAATTTAACAAATTATAAGAAACTGAACCAGTGTACAAAGACAAAATAAACATCATCGTTGCCATTCTCACACTGGCTGGCTAAATACAAAATTTTAAAAAAAAAAAAACTTTATTCTCTTATACATATAATAGTCTTAAATGTTCAATCGTAATATCATTTTACAGATCCCAGACCAAGCAAGATCCTAGAGTTTAAGGAGTAACAATTTCATTTTGTTTTTGCTTAACCCACCACCATAACGCTGAGCAAAAAATGTCATACATAGCCATTTCGGCTATGTACAATGTGCGTATAGCCGTCACAGTCTCGAAGATTTAAAACAAAAGATGTCATGTGTAGAACGTTAAATTTAATGCCAACGTTTCCCAACTGCATCAAACCGGCCAGCTGCACTTGACTTGTTAGTGCCGAGCCAGCTAGACACGCAATGAACTAGCTTAATTTCCCTTACAAATTAACTTCAACTTTGCAGTTCTTTTTAAAATAAAACTAATATTGCTGGCTGGGCTTATCACAAAATTAGGTCAACACCCAAAAGAACATTGACTAAATCTAGCTTGTAAACCACAAATTACCAGACATTAGTTCAGTTTATTATCCTGTAAAACTTGGTTCCCTGCATGAAGCTGGTTTGTGAACTGAATAGCGCTGACAATAGTATATGGTTTTCCAGAATTCAATCGCACTTTAACTTTTGTTGAGTTAAAGAGCTCTTTAACTTGAAGACAAAGCAATTTCTAATTCTTAGTTTTCTACATGAAGATTTTGTTTGCATAAAATGCAAATTTACCTTAATTTAAATTTGTTGAACTTTACCTGTAGCTATTTAATGTACATTAGATTAGTAGTTGTTGAAACTAATTTTTTTTTTTCTAGATTTGGTCAAAATAGGAAAAATCTCTAGAGGCCATGATTGGCAACGACTTTAGAAGCAGCCTCAGTATTCTTCCATGCCATGTACTACAACCATCTAACTTGGTGTGAAAACTTCTGGTTTGCTTTGATCTAGATCTGTTCTATTTATATAGCTAGATTCTGGCTTATTTATAGATGTTGGGTTTAAAGAAACCTTGTACCTTCAGTTTTTTGGACTGGTACCCTGTCAAGCAAAAAACATGGCACTGTCCCCAGAGAATCTCTGCGTAGTTACAGTATCCTTCATGAACAATAATCCATAGTAGGAATAGCCCTATGCCCAGTCCCCTCATCACGACATGGGGAAAGGCTGGTAAGATACACAGGCATTAAGAGTCTCGCTCCAGGTCTTGATCAACAGTCAATCTGGAATATAAAAATGACTTTTGTATATTTTTTTAGAGAGTTCAAGCTGTAATCATTAATATCAAGAATGAAAAAAGGGGTCTGAAGATCAAGTAGTATCAGTAATATGATTGAAAGGTTTTGTCGGTGTGAAATTAGCACTGGGGAGAATTAGGCCATGGAAATGCCCAAAATTTCTACCTTTGGTATGATTCCAACCTTTGATTTATAGTAGCTTCAGCACCCACCGTCTTGTCACTTACTGTGACTTAGAGAAACATAGCTAATACCATGTCGCCACTATACTCTATCAGTTTTAAGTTCTAACATCATTTTCTACATCTAAGCATTTGGAAGGGAAACAACAGTACTAGTTTTTAATGCTTGCCTAGGTCACTTAAGACATAATATTAAACTTAAGACAATCTTCTTGAAGAACAAAATAGCGAGAGATTGAAAGAGAGGAAAGGGGGGGGGGTAGATGTAAAGGGATAAGAAGGGAGAGAGACATGCGTTAGGAACAAAAAGGAAGTCACTCCAGTGTATTAAAATATTGACAAAGAGGAAAAAAACAGGCGCCATAGGACATGGAGATTTTTTACTTCTTGTCTTTATCTAAGTCATCTTGATCGCAAACTAATTATGACACATACCGACATAGATCTGATAATTGCTAAATTTACATAAATACCCTAGAAACCCTGAGGCTGGTGTACACTGACAGCTAAAAGAGCCATTCATATTAAATAGATACAAACCAAGGGCGGAAAAAGCAATTCCATTATTCCAAAATAATTGGTTCCCACAGAAACAAATCCTCATGCCACACTGGGTCAGATGTCACTTTATTGTTATTAATGAGACTTTAATATTTCAAATTTTTAAATTAATGCTTTTTTAGTTTGCACAGCTTTCAAACTTATAATAAACTGCTTGAAATTATCAAAATTTTTGGAAAAGATAATTAAAACATGGCTTTTTAGGAGGAAAAAGAAGAGAATATGTGGTTTACTATTGAAACTTCATATCTAGAGTTTTCTTTTTGTTTTTTGTTTTTTTTTTTTTATTTTAAATACATCCAACTTTTGAGTAGAGACATGATTGCAAAACATAGAATATGAGTTTTTGACAAAATGGAAAGATTGCATAGTAATGTTAGGCATCTCCAAAAACAACACAGAAAATAAAATTGCTCTAACATTTAAAATGAAATGATGGAAATCACATTTCTTTGTCATAGGTTTTGACTGAAATTACCAACAACAAAAAAACAAAAAATGATGGCCACATGTAACACAGTCACTATTTTTGGTTGTGACGCAGCACAAAGATTTCATCCACGATCATGTATCTTAAAGATTTTGAAGATATTGGTTAATACTAGATAATAGATTTTCTCTTCTTTCAAATACAAGTTACAACAAACAAAAAAGATAAATGTCATGTTTCAATGTGAAGTTATAGCCATTAAAAAACAAACATTTTGGTTTAATTTTGTATGAGTTATTATTAGACCCAAACATGTTGTTTCCTCGTTACCAGCCTGCCGGCATCTTGAATGTAGTTATGGTAAAAATCATTATAACCCATTTGATGAAAAAATAGTCAAAAAATCAAGAATGAGATTTTTAAAGTTAAAAAATTTGATTTGGACCAAGTAGTCCAAGGTGAAGTGTTTGTTATTATTTGTTCATTATCCGATTTTATGGTGTGCAAAGTCTATTTTTAGTAACAAAAGTAGGTTAATTGTGTAATATGATGAGATATACTAAAAAAACATTTCACATAAAAGCCAATTCATTTGCCATCAAAACGGTATGGCACTTAGGACTCCCTATAGTTGCACTTCCTTAAACTGCTATACATACAAAAAGTAGACTCTCAGATTTACATTCGACTCCTAAAATAGTAGGCTACTAGTAGGTAAGGAAGAGTGTTAAGAGTCACATGATATATGAAATAAAAGATTGACTTCTGAACGCACACTGAACTTAGTTTGAAAGCCTTTAATCAGTAAAAACTAGATCTAGGCATTATTACTTTGGACTCAAAGCATGCTTTATTCTAACTTGATATTTTCATTCAATGAAATTTATCACATCAAAAAGCATATGTAGGCTACATATTCAAAAGTTGGTTTGATAGTAGGTAAGAAAATATGTCTCGCATTCTGTCCAAATGAATTGTTAGTTAAATTGTTTCGTTTGGTGATACAAGATTTTACAGTTTAGTGAGTGTTAAGAAGTCAACATTTTTTTTTATTTTAGATAGATCTATATTGACTCTTAAAATTTATTCTAAACAGTTTTGGCGGCTAATTAAGGTTGAAATGTCATGTTTTAGTCTTTAACGTGTAAAATTTTAGTTCTACACCTTTTTAAAATCTGTGTCAACTTTAAATATGCTTTTTTGTCTCCTTTTTCTGAAATTTCACAACCGTGCCGAATTCAAGCAGCTACTCTTTATATAGAGGCATGATAGAGCTTTTCTGTTGGTTACAATATGATAATAGAGAATTTAGATAGATTAGTCCTATAACGTAAAGGCAGATCAAGAACTTGATCTTAAGAGGTGAGATAAATTTAAAACAATCTAGACTAGAATCTAGACCCTAGAATATCTAGATTAATCTAGAATCTAGATCTTGATCCAACTAGATCTCGATCTAAGTTCCAGGAGTAGATCTAGAAAACTAGGGCCTAGATCTAGATTAGATCTTTAATCTAACAAAAGTAACATCGAGATCTACAGTCTCAAATTGTTTTGATCACGTCTCTTACCAAAAACACAACAAAAAGGCTGTAACTTTCACTAAACTGGCGGCAGAAGTTTTGATTCTATTTGAAGAGTTCCGAATGTCTTCCAAACACAGTATAACAGTCGTATGTATTCCAATATCCAACAACAAAAACCAGACTTAATCCTTCTTGACTTATTTTTGGTTTCCGTTTGGTTTCAAGCCTGGAAGGGAGAAGGAATTCGTGTACCAAATCTACAGGCTCAACGAAGACTGCTCGGCAACACACGTGAACTTCGCCTAGCAGACGAACACACTTCCTCTCCAAGCTACCGAGGGTGCTTGGGCAGGTCGTACGAGGTCATAGGTCGGCCATTAGTTTTCATTTCGGGTTTGCGTTTCGTCTGAAAGGTCCTTGCGTTTCGCATCTTCCTCGGGGTCTTAAAGAGTTTTTTTTTTTTTTTGTTGTAATTTTTTTTTATTTCAGAAAAATAAGCAAACTCCCTAAATAGTAAAAGAAGGAAAGCAAAACGACTGAGAAATATCGGATAATGGAATTTAAAGATTATAGGAGTCTAATGTGTAAAGGTAGATCTAATAGTGAGTCGTAACTATTATTTTGATTTTTTTTTTAATTTGAATTATTTTGATTACTTTTTCTTTCCGTGGGAAACCATGAGTCTATACCCCCCTAAAAATAAAGAAAACCCATCCTTTCTCTTGACACCGAATGATGCACAGGAGAGAGGGGTGAAACGAACTTGAAAAAAAAAATTTTTCAGTCTTCGATAGCAAAAGCGCGACACGGCAAAAGTTCGGCAGATGATGGGAATGTGTAAATAAGAATACAAAATTAACTGCCAAATCTTTTTTTTTAATCGCTTAAGCTCAAAGGTAACATTTCAAACACAATAGAAATTACGTTTAAATAATAAGTTTATTGTCTCAACTAAAACCCAAAAAAGGCATAAACGGACTTATAATATTGTAATAATGGAGACTAAGATAAAGGGAATTGAATATGCCTACGGTACATAACATAAACTTAAAAAAACTCAATCCGAAGGAAGGTTCAAGACAATTTTTTGTATCGATTGGCAGAAAGTGGGCCTGTTACATTTTTATTCTTTAATAGTAGACATCGGCAAATGATTTTGTAAGAGGGAAAAGTTAAGCAAATGTACCTTTTGAAAACAAGACTGAGACTATTGATCAGAACGAACGTCATCAATACGAGGTCTTCATCTCTGACCCCCTTTGTTGTATAGGCCTACACGAGTAGACCTTACATGACGGACAAATACAAATCTCTTTTTAAAGATTGCTGATGAAAATGTGAGCAGAGACATGGTGACCAATGTATTTTCGGCACATGCGATGAATGGAACAACGAGAAGAGGAAAGAAAGGAAAGAGGGTGAGCAAAGATGCAGAAGCGGAAATAAGTGAAGACAAAGGAGGAGAAATTAAGCTGAGAAGGAGAAAGAGAAAGAGTAGTGTCGTGAAGAAGTGAAGAGGAAGGAAAATATAAAAATGATTAATAATGTGGAAAAAAGAATATGGGAGAATGAAATTGAAAGGAGAAAAGTGACAACAAGAAGATGCGGGGAAAGATGGGAAGGTTAAGGGG
>BMAT01006804.1:184875-196068 GCA_019649035.1 Elysia marginata
TTATTTTGAAAGTTGAGTGGGAGATGTTTCTAGATGTTTTACTTTCCTGTAAGGATATAATGTTGTAAAAGTTATGTTTTTTACAAAATATTAGAGGTTGTTGACTCTTTTAATCCAATAAAGAGTGAACTATTGGTTAGGTACAAGGTTTCTGTAGTAAGAAAGTCATTTTATTTGTGGTTCAATAAATCAATATATTTTGGCCTAAAACTTAATTTAAAAAATGACTGGCAAACTACCACAAGGAAGAGCATGTTCAAATTAGCTGAAAATAAAATACATGCGGGGAAAGCTATATTGAGGAGGAAGCAACACAGTCAGTGACTTAAATGCAGATTTGATTTGGCAATTGCTCAAGTAATTTTCATTTCCTTGTGCGTTTGCAGTGTGGAGTACATTACTAGAAAGTTCTTTGTTTTCTGCTCTATAAAAAACTGAGTGCTGATCTTGACATTACAGCCTGTTGTACAGCTTAGCCAATCAGTTTCTACAATTTTGATATATTTTTTGATTAACTAGCACTTTAGAGTCGAGCATTGTAGCACCTTAAATAAAAATTTACGCATCAAGCAGTCTTAAGTATCTGTGCAATGACCAGGGCTGCAAGTTTTCTTGAGCCAAAAAGCGGAAAAATTTGAAAAAGATTGAGACTAAGATTTTCAAGAAAATCCTCCAAAGATTTAAAGAAGATCAAACACTTCTTTTGGGTTGCACTGCTGTGTAGGCCCTAGTACAGAGTTTCATGTACCGTTATTAGTTGATGTATCAAAGATTCTCTATGGGAAGCTGTTGGTTGTCAGGGCCCGGTAGAGGTGTTGCAAATTTCCTGGTTTTTGTGCATAAGACACTTGCATCCCTGCAATGACATTCAAGGGTGCAAGTTTTCAGCTATAAAGCAGACATATGTCTGGAAAAAATGAAACCTCAAATGTCAAAGAAAACCTACAAATTTTAGATAATTGTAAGTCAAGACATCCCTTGAGTGGCATAGGTGGGTAAGCACTGAGTTTAGCCTATAGCATTCTTTTTCAGCTCATCTATCAAAAACTCTGTAGGGGCTACTTGTTGATTACCAGTGCAAGGGAGCTTGTTAAGGGGTGTTGAAATTTTCCTGCTTTGTGTTAGTATGTAAGCCACTTGCATCCCTAGACATGCTGGACATTGTAATGATTGTATTCTAGGGGGGAAAAATAATGCCTTTTAGAGGCCTGTTAAAACACAGTCTCTATGTGTAATGTCTGTCTTCTTTTTTTCTTTGTTTTGTTCATGTTTGTGATTTACAACCTAGATAAGACTTTTTTAATCTCTCTTTTTTTTTTTTACCTTGCTAGCTTGTAATTCATAAGATGGAAACAAATGTGTTTAAAATAAGCCCTTACTGAAGAGAGAAACATAAGCAAACGACAAACAAATTTTGGAATTTTCCCGTTGTGACCGAAAATTTCTCTTTTTCTTTTCTTTCAGGATTACCACTGGTGGTGGCGATCTTTCCTGACGTCTGGCTTCACAGCCATCTATTTCTTCTTCTACTGTGTGCATTTCTTCTTCACCAAGCTGGAGATGAGTGGGTTTGTGAACACACTGCTCTACTTCGGCTACACTGGAATCATCGTTTTCCTTTTCTTTATTACAACAGGTTGGTTTCATATGTGTTTCTTGTGCTGTAATCTTACAAGAAAACAAAATGAGGCAAGATGTGGAAAGTATTGCTAACTTCACTAGAGTTGGATGGCATCATAGTTAGGAAAATTGTCCAAAACTATGGGAAGAAGACAAAAACTGCACATTTTTAGGAGAAAGGAGGGGAGATTGTACATGTGTGCAATAAATCTAATGGCCAATTCACTTATAAATTTTCTACTATATAAGCCTACTATTTCAGATTTCTGCAGACCTCTTGCAGCTTGAAAGAAAATTTTTTTAAAGTTTTCTTGAAGGTGATTATCAGCATGGTGCTACCAGTACCGGCAAAATGGAGAAAATTGAGTTGAAGTGAATGCTTTTAGTCTGTGTTTGTGTTAGACAAATATATTGGTTATTAAAAAGTTGGCCAAGTAAAAGTTGTGGATCAGCATGTGAGATATCTAAAAATGTTCCAGTTTTGCCTTAATTGCATTTGGGCACCATTGGCAGCAGAAAAACATTTTCAAAGGAGAAAGGGGAGGGGGGAGGGATTTTTTAGGTTAAAAAACTATCAAAATTAACTTTTCTTTCTTTATTTCTTCAGGTTGCATTGGATTCTTTGCCTGCTTCTGGTTTGTGTCAAAGATCTACAGTGTTGTCAAAGTTGACTAAAGATTTGTAGATCCAGCTAAGACTGCAGACGTACCCCTGTTGGTTACTGTGGTTGAAAGTATGCAACATGTGGTGGACCAAGGTTTGCCTCAGATTTAGTTACACATGTCAAGTTGAGAGAAGAAAATAACAGATTTTTTTTTATTGAGATTATGAAAGAAAATGTAACACTAGTATAAGCATCATAATTTTGCACGAAAGCATATTTAATATGACCCATGTCATTCTTGTGGAATTTGTGTTGTTTCATTGTAGTTTAAATTAACAGACTTCTTGA
This sequence comes from Elysia marginata, assembly GCA_019649035.1. NCBI lineage: Eukaryota > Metazoa > Mollusca > Gastropoda > Plakobranchidae > Elysia > Elysia marginata. Next base: position 187,448 of record BMAT01006804.1, read on the forward strand.
GATAAGAAAACAAGGGCAAGCGTATCACCAGGAGAGTTTAATATTTCCATTGCCATTTTGACAAGCAGATAACTTTGTCACCAAACGTTGCCAATCAGAATTTGATATGGCATGCATGAAAACAATATGCAATAGGCCTACTGTGTAAGGAGGGTTAGATGTAGGCCCACAGGTTAAGCGGGTTACAAGCACCATGTGATTTCTCCATAGCTACTACACCATAGTGTTTTTTGGCTCAACAACTTCTTTTTCATTCTACCCCTAACCTCCAGGGAATGCTTTATAGGTTTGATGTTAACATAGTGGTAGTCATTCATAAAGCCAGGGATGTAAAGCTCTCAGATTTAATCTGATTTCAGACTTTTTTTCTTCAACTTTGGGGTTTCAACTCTTTTTTTTCCCTCAATTTTATGAACAAAAGTAATCTATCAGTAACTCAACGCCTGCTTGCGAGTAACCTTTTGGGGTATTAAACTTATAGGTGCACTATTCCTGCTTCTATAAGCATAGAGAGTTCCTCCACAGTATTGATTTCTAAAGCATTAAGGGCCTTGACCCACTCAGATGTTCATGTTTGAGATATGCTTTGGAACATTGTGGAGGGGGTCTGTCTGTATAAAAGTTATATATATATATATATGAAGGTGGGATAAAATTATCAGAAAAAGCTCTGGTTTTTGAAAATGCTCTAAATGAAATGTGGCAGGTGTGACTAACATGTTAACTGACTTTTTTATTTTTTTCGCCTGTCAAAAGGGGTGATTTTACCCCAACACTGTAGTTAGGTTTGCTCTTGTAGTATAGAGCTTTTTTTTTAAAATCTTATTTGTACTGTTCTTTCAAAATAAGTCTAACACTTATGAATTAACCATACGAAACTATGGGGTAATGAGTATGTTATTTTGTCTAAATGTTTTTGTTGGTTTTGTGTGTGTGTGTGTGTGTGTATAAGGTCTACTTTATCTGTGATCAACAACAAACGTTTCTGTATCTTTTTTTCTCCCCAATTATTTTGAAGCTTTGAAAGGCACAAATGGGCAATTGAGTTTTCTTGTGAGATTCAAATGTGATTGGGTTCTTATGTGATAGGTTTTGAGCTTGTAACAAAAACATGAAGCAGACGAGGTGCTGCCCAGGTAAATAAGGCTTTTGAAGAGAAGCTTGTCTTGAAGTGATGGAAACACAAATTTTTTTTTTTTTTGAAATAGAAATGCTTTACATGACTAAGTAATGAGAAAAACTGTGATGCTTCTAGAGATTTGTGTGAAATGACAAGTGAATTCTTTAAAGTTGTTTTTTTGTGTGTATATTTTTGCACTTTTCTGCTCCAGCATTTGTTTTCTATATTGTTGTTCAGAGATTTTGGTTACTTTTTGTCTCCTTACCTTGTGCTGATTAAATATTTTATCGTAAGGTATGTGCAAGTTTTTCTTTGAATGTCTATGTATAAACGTTAATAATAATATATATTTCATGTTTGTAAATAACATGTGATGGGCTGTAAATATCCGTGAATTTTCACCAATGTGGGAGCATCACTCAGTGGGTTTTCCTTGCCTTCAGTTTCAAAGCTTGACTTTCCTTTTTATGTTTATTAACTGCAATTTACTTTTGATAAAGAGGAGTGTATTATGATGTCTCACTCTGACAAGTAAGTAAAGAATACATGCTCAATTTTTTTTGGCCCAGAATGTCTTTTGCACCGTATTTGCTGTTACTTTTTCAAAAATTGTAGAATTTAAACAAATACTAGTGCACGTCAAACTTTTTTTCTTTGCTCGGAAACAAAATAAAAACAAAACAAAACTTTTTACTCCTTGGTGTACAAGTACTTCTCGTTGAACTCTTGGTATGCTGTAAAATAGTTGCCTCATATTGCCAGGTTCAGCAATGACAATCTTGTAGTACTACTCTAGAGATCTGTTAGCTTGAGTCAGGACAAATGTTTTTCTTAGTAAAACTGTGGATAGTTTAGTATTGCTATTGAACTAGTAAATTCTCACTCACACACTGTGCAGTAGTATGGCTAGATGTGCTAACTGGCATTCCTGCCTAATACAGGCTAGGATAGCTGACATTTTGCCAAGTCTAGTTCTACTCATTTACTAATATTTAATTAGTTATATCGGTCCATGGCTGTCCTTTCTTTTTCCAGGTGCCATGATGCGTTTAATTTTTGCACATTTTTATTCTGATATTTCGCTGGAGTGTATTTTTCATAATATTTTACCATTCCATCCAATGCAAAACGTTGAACAGACAAGGTTTTGGACTTTAGCTTGTGTTTGTACTCTTTTGTATTTCTATTAAATAAATGTAATTTGAGTAAGGAAACCAGGATAGTAGTGGCTATTTTGCAATCCATGGATGGTTCAGTACAAGATTTGATGTTGGAAGGTTTTACACTTTAGATTATTGATGAAAGAAAGCAACATTTCTGAGGTTTATCAAGTTACAGTATGATTGAATGGCTTTGATTGATTTATTTATGCTGAATGTAACTTTTTGTCTTGGAAGCCTTTTTTTTTCTAACTAGAATTTTATAATACTGCAATTATACACACATCTTATAATACTTTTTTTTGCTCTGGAAGTTCTGTTCATTGCACAAAACATGCATTATTGTACGTAGTTAAAATATCCAACTGGAGGCTCATTCGCCAGAACCAGTTAGAACATTTTGACTTGCTAAAGCTAAATTATGATCTTGTGAAATTTCCTTACTTAGCTCTGTTGTTTAAAATATAAATATATCATCCAACTGTGGGAAAAATAAAAATGTTATCTTTTACAAATATTACGTCTTTGTGTAGTTTATTCAAGAGACTGTCTAGTATAGTACTGAATTTTTTTGAAGCACACTTCATCCAAAATTTTATTATGAGCATAGCTAGTGACCGAATACCCTCTTCATAGCTTAAAGACATAATCAAGGCCAAGGGAATGTTCAGAATGATTGTGCCTACACAGTTTAGTGTAGACTTTACAAAATCATTCCTTCCAGCTATGTTCACAGTCCAGTGTGCTTATCTCCAGTGATGTAATCAAGAGCATCGACTTGAAAAATTGAGTGAATTGAAAGTCCTTTTATCAGGGATGCCATCTCTTTTATTTTCCGTTTTATTTTTTTTTTTTAAGCCTGAGAAACTGATTGAACAATTTTATCTTGATCCCATGAGCACAGATGATTCAGTGCCTGCAACTTACACAGTTCGTATATTACCTGGTACATGAAAATTGTAGCGCTATGATTTTCAGTTATTTCAGAAAGTTTGAGTGGCATCCTTGTTTAGGCAAGTCCTAAAATAAAATATAATTTGCCAATGGGACACAAAGAAAAAGAATCAAGTTAACTGAAAATTGAATTAGCAAAGTTAGCTGCAGATCTAAAACCTTTGATTTTTAACAAGGTGGGTCCTCATGTCTTAAGGTAAGCAAATTTAAGCTCGAAAAAGAAAAGTTAAACTCACTATCTTTATCACTCAAAGACTTTCCTGAGAAATGGGACTGTAAACTAACTTAATAATTTGGAGGGGCATTAAAAAAAGTCATGTTAAAAATAAATTTGTAAACTTAAGACTTCATATTACTAAGGCAATGTAACAAAGTTTCCAGATTGTCTCGTTGGATCACATAGACTGATATAGAAATGTCTTGCAACCAGTGTAAATGAGTCAGGTAGCTTCCAAACATGAAAAATTTCATAAAGGTATAAACATTTTGTAAAATTTAAAAAAAAAAAGAGCGGGAGGTCGGGAATTTATTTTTTAAGGAGACATCATTTAAAGGTTTAGTATCTTCTTTTTCTCTACTTTTAGAATAAGTAAAAAAAATCTAATATCTTTCCACAGAATATTATTTATTTTTTATGAATAATTTTATTAACTTTGTATGTGCAAAAGCTGAAAAAATCAATGTCTCCTTATAAAAGGCAACGCCTTTGAAAGTCATAATTGCAACATCCGACTCATTCCATCTGAATGGGAGACATAATAGATCCTTGTTTATTTAACATAGAGAAAAAAAAGGAACAAAAAGACTCGGTTCCGACATCCCACTCATTTCCACTGGTGGCAAGACAAATTTAAAACTAGACGTTTTTATTTTTTAGTCTGCAAAAGAGCCTGACTTGGGTTGTGGTTGCAAAAGAGCCTAACTTTGGTTGTGGTTGCAAAAGAGCCTGACTTGGGTTGTGGTTGCAAAAGAACCTGACTTGGGTTTTGATTTGGCTCTGGATCATAATGTCTCTATGAATGTGATACGACACAATACATAATTCAAAGCAAGTACTATTGCTATGTTTTTCTTGCCGATGCAAGATAAGTTTAATTCATTGAGGCAAAAGAAACAAGCTTAGCTCTTGAATAATAACTTCCTCCATAAAAGAACGCCACACATACACTTCACCCTGTTAATCAATTTAAAAATACATGTATGGGGATGTAGACTTGTAGATGTGTATACTTAAACTTCACTTTTTGTATTTAATCAACTGACACCTACTCTACATTCGTAACATAAGTAGACGGTCTTTTTGGTTAGTTTTAAATGTTCCATAAATTCACTCTTAATTAAATTCTCCCATGCCTGAGACATGTGACACAGAAATAAGTTGCAACACGATTTACAAGGAAAATAAAAAAAATACTTGTAACTATTTTCAGGTATACAACATTTTATTGTCAAAAGTTAAACTTATTTGTCTTGAGTTGAAAAAATTGTGTGCCGTCAGTCAAAGAAGATATTTTTTACTAGTACTGTTTTGAATTTCTGTCACTTTACACAGAAAAACAAAACCACCGAAGATTCCTTAAAAAAATTCCTACTTCTAAGTCAAGCCTACTAAGCATTTTGCTTACTGCACAAACTGAAGAAAAATATAAAACTTTACATATAGATCTATGCATACAAGTTTCTTATATAATGTTGGAAACTTTGATACATTTTTAAAAATTGCAAACACAAAGTAAAAGACTGTAATGTTTTCAAAAGTTATAACCAGAATCTTAACAAAACATTGTGTGCTTTTTTTTTCCAACCAAATAATCAAGTGATTCAGCTGCTTCTGTTACAGTAAAAATGAATGTAAATTAGGTAAGAGAAACAGCAGAAATCAACTAGTTTTTACTTTGCTTTATTTGGCAAATTATTCAAAATCAAAATATACAACATTTTAGTCTAGCAATAATGGAATATAAAGGAAGCAATACCCCTGTATTTGTAAGCATCAGCAACTTTTTGAATCTGCAAGTGTTTTGTGTTTTTTTTAAAGTCAGCCAAACAAAATCATTATACTCAATGATTAAAGATACTTAAAGACATTTCTCCCTAGACATTACAAAAACAGCAAACAGAATACAAAATGCACGACAACTATTTGAAAAATGGGCAGATTTAGAACATGGTGAAGACAAAAGGGCATCAGGGGAACCAACTATCTTGCAGGACTCTGACGCTCTCTATTTTTTGCGGCCGCCTCTTTCCTTCAGTTGCAGTTGAACTTGTGCTCCGTTGAGGAAGTTGTAAAACGCCAGACTGTTGGAATCTTTGATAAACATACCCTGGACACAAACAAACAACAAATTGATCAATTTGTCAAAGCAGTTTAAGCTTTACCAGCCTTAAGTTTTTTGCTTTATTCTTTGTAAATTCTCAAGTGCTATTTTTTTTCTATTACCAGTGTAGGAGATGGGTTAGAAAAGAATTTACACTGAGAAAATCAATCTCAACATATCAAGCCATTTAGAATCAGAACAAATTGTTATTGGAAAGAAAAAATATTTGTGACCCAATGTGGTGAAACCAGGCTTATGTCAAAATTTGGACATTTGGAGTTAGTATTATGAGAAAGCTTCAGATATGTACTTACATTAGAAAAAAAAATCATTACTCTAACTTTACTAAAAGTAGAACTTGAGATATTTGATTCATAAGCCGGCGAGGTAGACTTATCTAATAGTGAATTATTATTTTTAACAGCCATTTCCTGGGTTTGACCTATTTTGACACAAGCCTGGTTTCACCATGTTGCGTCACATTATTTTAAAAGTCAATTATTGTGACAGATTACAAAAAAAAAATGCATAGGAAAACCAAGACCAAAGATCTAACAATTATTTTCAGCCTATAAAAAAAAAAGAGTGAGGTTCACAATTTCTAAGCATCCAGCATGGTGCGGGTAAATTGTCAACTCTTTTCTAGCATCTTCACACAACAAAGCCTAAGTCTGATGTTGAGGAATAAGTCAGAACGGTGGACTTTGTATTCAACAAACCTGTTGGGACAGTTTAAAAAGTTCGTTTAATAGGTTTGTTAGAAACGAAACAAGTTCTCTGTGATTACAGTAGCCCACAATGAGCTACATGATGCAAATCTTACACTATCTATATTTTTTTTACATGTATTCTGGTGACCAGTGAAGTATGATGGTGTGAGAGTGTTCACTACATGAACAGCGTTTTTCTGAGAATGGACACACATAAACACCCAACAAACCTCAAAGAGTAGCTTCTGTTTTCCTGCTGGTAGACCAAGAGTCTCGTTAAGCTTGGCTTTCAGAACAGATACCTGGGAGATGGGAAACAAAACAAATTCAGTGATAAGTTTTAGACATCAGCTGGCAACAATAATACATGTAATAATAATAATAATAATAATAATAATAATAATAATAATAATAATATTAATAAAGTCCTAGATCTAAACCTGTGCTTATAAATTTCTCTCAAGAACTGATTAAAGAGAACAATGTAGACTGTTCTTCCTTTCAATTTGTCTTGCAACCTGTCAAAATGAATTGTAAGTTAAAAGGCTTAGTTTGGAGATATAGGCTTTAAAAGTTCAGTGGGTGTTCACAAGTCAAAATTATTTTTTTTTCAGATATTGGTGCTAAAACCATTTCTTAACAATTTTCACACCTAATTGATGTTCAAATTTCCTTTTTAGATGTCTAATTTTAAATGGTATGGTCGCTAAGGCCTCAATACCTTTATAGTCGTCTAAACTTTAAATGCTGTTTTCTCCCCTTTGAAAAATTTCACAAATCCCAACCATGCCGACTTCAAATGACTATAACTTTATACAAAAGCATGATAGAGCCTTCCTGTGATACTAATATTAATTTGACTACCTTCCAATTTTCCCTTACGACTCATTTGGACTGGCTGCAAGACATATGAGGAACATTTGTTATTTTAGTCTTCTTAGTTATACATTGTATGCAAGTAATATTGAAATGCAATTGAGCTTTACCTTGCATACACCAGTTTTGTCATTTTTATAACGTTGTATTTGAAAGTAGAGAAGCTTTTCTATGATACCAATATCTGACTACCTTCAAATTTCGACTTGAGGCTCATTTGGACTGGTTGCAAAACATTTAGGGCTCACTTCACTTTGGGAAAAGCAAGACTTGTATATATTATTATTATAAAACCTCAGTCAATTTCCTTAATATAATTATTACAACAATCAATATTTTCATCCTCCCTATACCAATGACTAAAACGTTCGTTTGTATTTCTAAATCCTTTTTTTAAATATAAACACCAATCTAGACACTTACGCCTCAACCCATATATCTATCAATAAATCAGTCTACCTACCTACCTTCTAATGATCTACCTGTCCAGTCTGTCTTTCATCAATTTTTCTACCTATCCTCACCACCGATTAGTTCTTTGTTTCAATGTTTGTCATCAATACATCTGGTACTCACCGAATCTGTTAGCGGCAACATGTACTCCAACCTCTGGCCCTTGAGATTCCATTCTGGCTTATCAGACACGGAGGGCACCATCACTTGCACCTTCACGTTGCCCTGGGGAATCACAGATAAACACAAACCCTTTCAGATCAATGGGTAAACTTATCAGATGCATCTCAGACCAAAAGATACATCATATACATGATAAGATAGAAGAATACAAGATACAAGATTACCCCCATACGAAACTCAAAACTTAAAAACGATCTACAAACCATGAGACTGTTGGTCCAAGACTAGAAGAAGTGGAGAACGTTTACAAGGAGGATCACCAAGTTTGCTGAGAAAACCGACTATGACGAGCCGGAGGCGAACAGCGGATAAGTCAAGTAAGTCATATAAGAAAACTGGTGCAAGATTGCATCTCAGATTTTAAAAAAATATAGACACAAGCTGTGCAATATTTGATAGTAGATAATCTTGAAGATATCAATTTTGACTTTTTTATAGTTTGCCTTCTGGGGGTAAACAAAAGTGTGTTCACAAAATGTAATTTTTGCTAGAATTTTGGTCTATTGGGATCCTACTACATATTGATGATTTATAACTCTTGGAAGATTTAAGGTATATGATTAGCAGTGGATTTTAAAAAGTTAAAAGTGAAACTGAGTGTGAAGTATATATTTGCCGTAGTTCAAACCCTCACTAATAGTAGATTCTGTACCTATCACCTTGCCACTCAAAAAGAAAGTTAATATTAGAGTTAGAACACTAATTATTCTATACACAAGTATGCAAAATCCTTTTCTTTTTCTTTTTTTTTTTTTTTTAAAGAAAAACCTGAAATAAGCAGAGAATTCCATCTGACATAAATGTGAGAATGTGACAGACACAAGTTGTATAAAAGTTTGTCAGG
>BMAT01006815.1:2103-19510 GCA_019649035.1 Elysia marginata
TTTTTTTTTTGCCGAAGGTTTAGTTATATTTTTAGCTAATCTAATTTCGATGCACTCTTCTGCACCTAGGTCTTTGACTATCAAAATTCTTAAGCATGAAGCCCTTTTCACATAACGCGTATCCTGCAGGGAAGACTCTAGACCAGCTCCGGACCAGAGACCTTGAAAAGAATTCTGTTCCTATATATCGCTTACACCATTTTTACAAGGAAAAGAACCATAGAAAAACAAAAACGGAGCACCGGACTGGAGGCGATCTGGGGTCTTCTGTAAGGGGTATGCTTCATGTGAAACCAGTTTAAGGCTAAGAGACAGTTATTCAAGGTGCATTTTTTTTTTACAAAAAAGCCTACATACAGGTATAAATGAAGCCTTTTAAACTAGTTGTCCTTTTGGAATTTCCTCGTATTAAGAAATAGATACGGAGGGTGCAGATCTTTAATACAGACGGTCGTCAATACACTTTTGATTTAACTATAAAAACTTTTTGCATTAACTCTTAGCATACGGGGGTCATCGTCAAAATTTTATAGAACTGTTTCAAGGAAAAATTGAGCCCAATGGAGTGTTGCGCTACGCCATGTGAAGTGTCGCGCCGGTATTTTGTTACTATTTAAGCCCCACATGAGGTGGCGCCCCGTATGCTAAGGGTTAAAATCTTATTCTTCTTCTCGTTCGTCAAAATATCGACTGTCCACTCTTCTTGGTACAGGTAGCAGCAGAGCGCAGCATTCAGGCCCTTCATGTTTGTGTAGAATCTTTGGAACGAAATGAATTGACCAAATGTCGATGGTGTTGAATCCGGTAGGTATGCCAAGATTAGATCGGTGTGTCTCACAACAAAGCCAGTGATTGAACTGTGTCACCACCAACCATTCTTTTATTTAGGGTTAATTTTGATTGCAATCAAATTCGGACGAAGCCAGTGAAATTCACAGTATCTAATGTCACAATTTGCTCAAAGCACAGTGTTATTTTAAATTTAATGTTACCTAGTAAATGCATTGTTTACTGCCTTTAAAGCATACAAAACCAGGTGAAAGTTGTCTTGGCAAACCATATCCCCCAGTATAAATTTGAAATAGGTAAATTTTTTGTTTTTAAAACGATAATGTCTTAAGCAAGAAACATCAAATACATTTTTCTTTTTTTTCTTTAATTAATTTAACTCTAAGCGAGACATAAACTAATTCCCAGCAGCAATATCATTATTAGCCTACAAGTGACTCTTAATGCCACACGTAATTAGCATAGCCTACTAGAAAATCTCAGTAACGATTTCCCGTATTTGGCATCCTAGTAACCACCAATAGAAGTTGTATATTAATAGTCCACTAGTAATTTTTTTAATAGTATTAAGCATAACAGGTTATATATTTAGATGATACATCTATTTTGTTAAGATCTAGAGCCGAAATATCGGCCAGACATCCGCATTGAGTTAATGCACTAATTTTTTAGATCCCCAACATCAGTCCCGAAGTACGGAAAGCAAAGGTAGAGAACACTAGAAAGATATGGAGCTGATGAGTTATTAGAGACCTTAAGCACACGCACCGTGTCTCACTACGCGTACGTGAAAATCGGGAAAGCAGATCAAGGAAACTATAAAAATAATGAAACCAGTTTCTAAAAATAGACCCACAGACGTTCCCGTCATGCTCACGCGTTGGCCGCTTAAAGTCTGTATTGTTAAATGATGAACGCATGAATCGTAAGACAAACAAGACAGTGGCCACTACTAACTCTGAACCAAAAAGACTTACACTTGACGAGAACCCGCGATTGTCTATCGTAGGTGAGCTGCTCCTGGAACACCTCACAGGACACGAGCATGTACCGCCAGTAAGTAGCAACGAACAGGTTAAAGTTGGATCCGATCACGTATCGCAGGTCGTCCATGGAGCGCGCCCGGGCCTGGAACTCGACGCTGTAGTTGACCTCCTGAGCCTGGAAGGGTGTCACCAGGCAGTTTAGGAGGAAGAACAGGGGAACTATGATGGACAGGCTCGGAAGTGAGTACTTGAGCTGCATGTTGTGGAATTGTCGGTTGGCTCACAGAGTCGAGACAGATTTGATCTTGTAAAAATCTTTGAGCAATTTATTCGCCTAACATACTTTTGCGCGGCGTTTTACTTGTTTTGGGCCACTAGTTTCTGGAAGGAAAACAACTAATCACAGGGATTTATACTTTGCCTTCTCTGAAAAATTGCACTTGAAATACATTTAAAATCTCTATATATTGGCAAATGCAGCATTAGATGATAGATACTTTAATAATTGAACCACATCTGTCACAAACGTTAGACACAGAATGTTCCATTTTTCCGTTCGTTTTGAATCAGAATTGCCAATGCGTTTAGTATCAGTAAAAATACTCTTTTCACCAATAACATCAAAATTTTTTGGTTAGATTATAAAATATCGTAAAATTAAAAAAACTTACAATTTATTTGAGGTATCTTGCCATAACGGTAATTTTTGTAGCACACTATTTTCTAAATTTTCCTAAAGGTGCGTTCCATCTAGAAACTAAAACCTTACTTTCAATGAAAAGACACCGGTAATGGCACATGAATCCAAAGCGCTGGTGTGTTATTATAATAATATTTTGAGCAACGTTTAAAATCTTAAAAGCTTCAAGAACAATACTGCCTAATTTTTGAATAGTTGTGCTTCATTTATATAATGATCATGCAAACCTGAATTTCTCTCATCACATTGCCACTGTTAGACTTGAGCAGAATTTTTTAAAAATTGATATTGGCGCGAGCAAAATATTATTGAGTATTCGTCGAACAAAATGTTAAAAAATTGTTTGATGGTGTATATCCAGCTGTTTTCTCCTCTCTTAGTAGGCAAAAACTGAATGTGGCACTTGCTCCCAGGCAGAACCGTAAATATTTTTGGGCGGTCGGAGTCATAAAAGCTGTACTTAATGTTAGAAACGAACATCCAAAAATAACTAGAAAATTAATGAAATTCATCCCAAGCACACTTCAACTTGAGAACTCGTTTCCCGTGAGAAACTCAGTACTGGTGTCTGTAGAAAGACGATTAAAAACACGGAGATCTGTGTATATATATAGATATATAAAATGCCTTACACCATTGGATTAAATGAGGCGGCTGTCATTTGAAAGGTTCAAAAAAACTTCCTTCACCTCATAGCAAAACCAGCGCTCTGTTAGGTCTCGCAAGAAGTGTGGACTGTTAAGGCGTTGAAGCCGAGCTCGGTGCAGGTTTTCAAGAGGCTGTAGAGCAGTAAGCCTGCGCGTTATGTCAACACCTATGTAAACTTCAGTTTAAATAAAACGCTGCTTCCTCCGTGTCACCTTCTATACAGTTGTGATCTGTATAATTTTTAAAGCTCATCAGAGCTATTTTTCCGTTGCCGTGTACATCGACATCAATTTGTGACTAGAGAATGCTTCAAACTTCATGGCGCAACACTTAAGACCTACCTACGTATACAATACTCTCTTGCTCATCCAGATTTTAAAGTGGAGGGGGAAGCAGACTCAACTGAAAAGCATATAATTATCTATAACCAGGTTTGGAATTGCATATTTACACTTACTAAACGTCTCATTTGGTCCAGTTTCGCCTGAGGAGTAATCCAGCATGGCACACACCTTTAGTTTGTCACGTCAGTAAATACATGTACACAAGGAGGAAAAGTGGTGAAATGTAGGTTTAAGTTCTATTTTTGTATTTATTTTTTTTTTGTCAGAATATGTATTATATACTTTACTTCTGATATAACGGCATGAGGCTTAAAAAAATCTATGAAAATCGTTTTGAAGATGCCCACAGCCAAAAATATACAGAGGCGGGGGGCATGTAAAGATCCGATTGCAAAGGTGAAGATTAGACCCTAGTTACAATTACAAATTAGGAAGATCCCTGCTCCTATGAAACCGAATTTGAGGCCAAACTTCATCACTCTATTTTATACTTAATAGAATAACCAAGAAGAATTGATTCCTTTGTTTTAACTAGCTGACATACCTCTTTTACAAACGAGACACATGTCGATAAAAGTCCATTAGTTTAAAAATCACCTAAAAATGTGATAATTAGTTATGACTTGTCTTGGAAACGCATATTTATATCCTGAAGAAAGAATGTTGTTAGATTTCAGATAATTTAAGATTTTTATTATCCTAAGCTTGAATAACTTCTCGGTAGACCACATTGGTTGCAAATACTCGATTGTGCTGCGGGTTATCCCTGGCATATCAGCTCTGCGTCTTCAGAGCTAACACGGCTTATTGCCTTGTACAGTTGTCCATGTGATAAGTAAGGCAGATGCAGGTGAATTTTTGTAGTCTTCTTCATCGTCTGACATTGAGCTTTGTTTGCTGCGATGGCGAGACAGTTGCTGAAAGTGAAAGAAAGATTTTGGTTCCAACCTCAACATTATCATTTTGATTTACCTCATCCATGAATTCTTGATACTTTTCTGCGCGTATTGTATTCTGATACTTGCGCATCCATTCCAGTCGTCCAGCTTCTACTTTTGCCAACAGGTCAACATTTATTTCAACTGGTTCTTATTGTGTTTGAGTTGTTTGCGGTTGTTCATTTTCATCTGATTGTTGTAGTTGTTGTTGTCGTCTGCTTCTACGATGTCTTACACTTGCTTCCCTAGATGTGAGACACATTCGTCACTTCCGAGGCATTTACAAACTGAAACTGTAGGTCTCAAGTCTAGAGATCTATTTCTGATTTTTTTTCAACATGTCTTCAAAATGATTGGCTGTTCAAAAAAATTAGTAGATCTAGATCTATAGTTTCTTAGGTCTATTGCTGATTGCATTTTAACCTGTCTTCATCAAAATTGCTTCTAAAAAATTAGATCTAAATCCATAGTTTCTTCTGATTAGCGAGAGTTCCTGACACTGCCACCTTCAAATTTCGCTGCTTTCAATATAAACATTCACTCCGCAAAATATGCAGGCTGTGTGTTGATTTTATTCATGGTGATTTGCCAAAATTAGCAAAAGAAATCGCATTTTTTTAGTGCCATCTTCTTCTTTAGTGGTTTAAAATTGAAATCCATATATTTTTTTTTAAAACTTATTTATGTCACATGGTATAAACTTAATGCCACCCTCAATCATGGTTAACTGCAAATGCGTATCTTTCAATTGTTATAATTTTACGGATACTGTCACACCAAATCTGTCAATGTTATCATTTGACAACTCGGGTATATCAGCGCAAGTCGATCAGACGAGTTTTATGCCAAGCTTTTTTTAATATGCTTTGCATTTATAGATCCCAGGCTATACAAAGGCAAAGCGATTCTTTTTTATCTATGAAATGCACATGTAGAGATTGTAAAGACATAGGCTGAAGTGCTTAGCCCATATTTACCCAGACCGTGTCACATTAAAACTTCAATGACAGTTTTAAAATTCGAATTTCGGAAACTTTTAAGTGCTTCATCGGTACTGTTGTAAACTCTAGTCACACAAACTTGTGAAGAAATCGGAAGGTGCCTAAAACTGAGAAACCCATAGGAGAAGCAGCTCTGTGGGTATGTGTGTCTGTGTGTGTCTGTCTGCTTTTTTCCTTTCTTTCAAGCACACCCTTGCTCTTCTCTTGACTGCCCAAAAATGTACTTTAGATTAAATATACATGTATATAATGCAGCTTTTTTTCTTTTGAATATGTAACAGAAATTATCTATCAAAAGAATCAGGCAACTTTCAATTGAGTACCTGGATTGGCCCATGTAGTCCCGCTTTTATTTTACAGTCGTGTGATATTTCTCGGACTTCCTATCGAGATAATGAGGCATTTTATTATTTCATATCTTAATGTTTCACAACATCTTAAACCGGCTCTGTGGCCTAGCGGTAAGACACTCGCTCAGAGATCGGGAGGTGCGTGGTTCGATCCTCGGCTGAGTCAAACCAAGGACATTAAAATTGGTATTAGCAGGACTTTAAAATTGGTATTAGCAGCTGATCCGCATCATGGATTTAGTGCTAAGTCTGGTCGGCCCGGTGTCAGGATAATGTGACTGGGTGTGGTGTAAACAAGCGCTCCTTACACCACAGTGTGGCAGCACGCTTTCAATTGTCCCAAGCGCCGTCTCTGATATAACCTTGTAGTTAAAAAAGGCGTTAAAATTCAAACAACCAACCAATCACAACATCTTAAAAATCAAAGGTAGAAAAGTACAGTTTGGCAACAATGAATTTTTTCCTCGCTTCAGATTTAAGATCTTAAAAACTTACTCAACCAAAATAGATGAATCTCGGATGTCTTTGCCCACCAATCTTGTGTTATTATAAGATAAGACTCCTTAGTTTACAAAAATATTTCCTTTCTTCAGGAATTAACTCTTTAGTAATGTAGCTCTTAGACTAGTCGACTAAAACTAGTTCAGATTTCTAGATCTAGATTAAAAGCCAAAGGAACTTCATAATCTTTGGGAAAGCAAGTTGCATGAGAAAGATACGATTGTGTCTCAAAGATGGAAAAACAAGTATAGCACATTGTTGCGAGAATTGGTATGGACCTGCCATCAAGTGTAGGCTATCAATTTAAGCAGTGCCTGGTACTGTGGTAACGAATTCAGTTTGGCCATGGCCTTGAATAGAAAAGATCCGTCTCTCTCTCTCTCTCTCTCTCTCTCTCTCTCTCTCTCTCTCTCTCTCTCTCTCTCTTTCTTTCTTTCTTTCTCTCTCTCTCTCTCTCTTTCTTTCTCTCTCTCTCTCTCTTTGTCTGTCTCTTTGTCTCTCTCTCCTCTCTCTCTCTTTCTCCCTCTCCGCCTCCCTGTGTGTGTCTCACTCTACCTATTATCTATCTATTTATATTTCTATCTCTTTCTCGCTCTCTATCTGTTTATTTATCTATCTAGCACGTATACATAGATATAGATAGATACACATCCCTCACTATCTGTATCAGTTATTTATCTACGTCCAAGATGATAGATCTTACTTGCTTTGAATCGCAACAAAGTAGTTTCGCACTGCGCTGGCAGCAAGTCACCTGTGGTTTACTCATTTCATGACCTACACAGACTAAGGTCCTCTCTCTCTCTCTCTCTCTCTCTCTCTCTCTCTCTCTCTCTCTCTCTCTCTCTCTCCATATCTATCTATCTATCTATCTATCTATCTATCGCCCTTCCTTTCGCTCTCTCAGTCTCTCTCTATCTATCTTTCTCTTTCAATACATCTCTCTCAGCGTGGCTCAGTGGTTAGCGCGTCGGACTTGTGATCTGGTGGTCGCGGGTTCGATTCCCAACCACGACGCATGTTGTAGCTGCCTCAGGAAAGCAATATTTTATCCACACTTTCCTCAGTCCACCCACCTGTAAAATTTTTTACCTGGCTATAGGTAGTGCTTGAAATTTGTAGAATGTTAGTATTTGAGCGCCTAACAGGCAGACGTGCTGTAATGCTCTGAAACATGAGTTGTATTTGATTTGGTGTGTATTGGCTTGCTGGGGGAAATACGTAAAGTCTTGATACTGCCTTCGGCGGTAAAAGACTATAATCAATATTTTTTTTCCTTTTCTCTACCTCTCTACCTATTACCGAGTTTATATATTTTTTTTCTACTCACTTTTCCTAAAATTTTCCGTAACATTGACAACGTCAGTCGTTGGAGAACTTAATATGTCAACATTGAAAGGGCTTGCTGCTTGATCAAGCGATACGATATTCAAGTTTTTAACACTTGATCATAATGCTTCGTGGCAAGAATAAACGCCAAAGCTCCGACAAGAAAAAGCTGTAGAAGTCTATATATTTCATCATTATTCTATCAGATGTATGTGACTACTTGTTTCATGGGAGTCGGGGTAGCTGAGGGGATAAGCGTTCATCCTCAGAAATTAGAAGAGCCCAGTCAACGAAAGCTAGCTAGAGCACCACGCTATCTATGGTTTTTTAGGCTGAACGTCAGGTATCTGAAAGTAGTAAGTAACAAAGGAGAGGTCAATTTTTACACCCTTCTATCAACTATCTTTCAAGATGTTAGGCGGAAGAATACACATGAAAAAAATTGGTTTCGCCCGCTTCGATTGTTGAATTCTGTTGAATTTGGGTTAGAATTTAGATTCTAGATTAGGAGCCTAAAAATGTGACTTACATCTAAAAATCAATGTAAATAATCTAGATCTACAGCTTGATGTAGAAGATACCTTAACCTAAGTTTGTAGTAGGCCTAAATCGAGCTTATGTTATGGTCATCAATTTTTTTTTTCATTTTAGGCTCTGCGTGCCATGTTTTCTTCTGTTTTAGCTATTCAGGCCTAGGCTCTGCATGTTGAGTCTCCCTTAAGGTGAAGGTCACTGCTTGTCTCATCGAGCAATGCGGCAATGGGTCCAAGTTACTGCAGTCACTAATAAACAAATATGCCTACACACACGAATATTTGAATAGTTCAATATACTCCGAAACTAATCATGCTTACTTGAACAATAACCATATACGCTGATTTTCCACACGCGTAAAATAATCTACGGCGATAAAGAGACGAAGAGACAGACGGACAATTCTTGCGGACAAAATGATAAAATATCGCTCAACCAACATGCTTAAGTTGGCTTATCACAGCCCTCGTCCCAAAACCGTTGAACTTCTCCGCAATTTCTTTGCCTGTACAGTTTTTACCGAACAGTCCTTTATAAATGGAATCTCTCGTGAGATAGTTTTCTAAGTGAGTTTATAGTAAATATGAGTGCACCCTTTATGAAGAGGTAACTTTTCATTCGGAAAACAATATCAGATATACATGTACTGCCCTTAAAAAAAACTTCCGTATCCTATCTATTCTCTATGTCTACGTATCTTTATCATTCTCTGTCAGTCTACTTGTCTTTGTTCTAGTTATTTGCCTGCTACGGTCTCTCTCTCTCTCTCTCTCTCTCTCTCTCTCTCTCTCTCTCTCTCTCTACCTATCATCAATCTATCTATCTATCTATCTATCTATCTATCTCCATCTCTTTTTACTCAAGTAACATGAAGCCATATAAATAATAATTAATTCCTACCGGTTATTTAGAGATGCTTTAATCTTATTAATTGTAAAAGACGCTAAAGCAAACCCCTATGCAGTCAGACTAGGTACTCAGGCAGATCAGGAAGACCAATTCTTTTTAGGTGCAGGGAGCGCTATAGGAAATCATTTATGCCCTATGCTGTAACATTTTTGCCTTGATGTGAAATGCCTTTCTATATTTACTTGGGTATGTATGGTCTATATTCTTTATACCTTTAAAAATGTTTAAATTGTCCGGTAGCTAGTGTAAGTGACAGTGTGAAAATAAGTGAACATGCTTATGTGTCTTTTGTGGTTCATTCGGTGATACCAAAACAATGAGCCTTATATGAGGACAATAAAACATTATTTGAACTTTTAACTTTAAGTTAAAAATCTCACGAGCTTTAGCTTGAATCTTGTGATTTATAGTTTGAAAGATAAGAAGGTTTCAAAATTGTTTTTAAAGCAGCTTAAGTTTTGAGACTTCCTAGTCACACGTGGTCATAATAAAAACAGCGCAAAAAAGCAGTCTCTATCTGAAGGCGCAAGAACTAGAGATACGCTTATGTAAAGAATCTTTAGATTTGCTCAGACGAAGGGTTATAATATTATACTCATGGCTCTACTTTTTAAGGTTGATGGAATTGCGCCGAAAGTTTAACACGATTTTAGTGTAGGCAAATCAAATAATACAGAAACTGTTTGATTTGCACAAGGAAGCTAGTTCGGATTAAATAGCATTTTCAGTTGGACGGTAGATTCCTAGACTTTTGATTGTGTGTGTGCGTGTGTGTGTGCATAGTTGCTAACGTCTCAAGTACTTTTCTCCAGTAGATTTTCGCAAATAAATGCTGCTCTTTGTCATATTTAAACTTTTTTTGGTCTTCTTATTTACGTCATCATCCCGCCTACGAAGTTTATCGTCAAGTTGTAGGTGGTAGATAAGAACTATGAATATTCCCGTCTCGCCCCTGGCAACTACGGCCTTTGCCATTTTTTTTTAAATGAGGGATGATTGTAGTTGCTCTCTTAAAATGAAATCTGATTCCGTGCAGTAGCCTAATTAAACCGTCCACAGCCAGCAGCATCATTTCTATAATAATTAGGGTAATATAAGATTTCCGAATTAACCACCAATGGTAGGTTTTCATTTCTGTTTTTTTTCCCTTGGGATAATTTAAAACTTTAAAAGCATAATGCCGTCATGTGAAATGCATGATATGAAACTTGATACGATGTGAAAAAAAATTGTCCTTGTTTGAATTAGCTGGCGTTATTAGCTTAAACGGATTCCAATAAATCATCAATTATAGCTTCATAATGACAACGTGGCCATAGACGGGTTGGCTTTCGTCACCTATTGTCTTAAGGGCAAAAACTAGCGTCTCTTTGGTGGAGGTGCTTTCAGGTTGACCTTTTATATCTCAAATCTTTCGGTGATCGAGCCTTTTCGAGCTATGCTCCTCGTATATGGAATTCTCTCCCAGAAGAGATTCGTAATATTGGAAAGCTGGAGAGTTTTAAGAAACAACTAAAGCACCATTTGTTTCTGAAGGCACATGTGATAAATTAGCTATGTAGACATTTTCCGTTCAGTTACGGCGTTTGTTAATGAACTAACTTTACTTTATTAATTTTTAGCAATGCAATTTTAAGTTTCTGTGTGTATCTATTTTAAGTCACATGCATTTTTTATTGTTAAATAGACTATTTTTGTTTTTCGTTTTTTTTGACATGTTGTATACCTCACAAAATTATGATTTTTAATGTTTATGTAAAAATTTTTATTTTTGCAATACCTTTTTATACTTTTTACTACTGGCTAACCACATTTTTGCCACTCTGTAAAGTTATTGTTGTTATTTCATGTATTTTAAAACCACTTATGTAGCGCATAGAGCATAATGTTATTTTGTGAGTATGCGCACTACAAATGCTATCTATTATTATTATTATTATTATTATTATTATTATTATTATTGTTATTATTATTATTATTATTATTATATCTCCTGAATTAATTTGCTCGAAAATTCAATTTTTAATTAGTTACTTTTTGCTTCACGAAATATTCTTCTGTAACTTACTCTCAGCTATGGGGTTGTCTCCAGACTGGTAGTCCGTAGGTTATGTCTCACAAAATGTTCGTTAATTCTAAGTACAAAATCAACTGAAACCTTAATTGCATTATATATAATGATGTCGCTAATACTAATGGCTTACAACTTCGTCCTTATTTAAAGTTTGTCTTCTGGACAATAATGAAATTCTTAGAATCCTATTTGCGTTACAAATTTCAATTAGTTTACCTTCATGAAATTTCCAATAATCATAGGCTTACTACAACCGTTTCCTTAAAAATTACTATTCAACAAGATTTAAACTGTCGCCAGGAAAAACTTGGTTCTCAATCCATTTTGTTCGTTTGCGGTGTGAATATTTTTACTTTGCAAAGACTATGTTCTTGTTGTTGTTTGTTTTTTTTTTTGTTTGTTTGTTTTGTGACTTTCAATATTTTGATGACTGTAATGTTTAAAATCAGTATACTAACACCACTATCACCTTCAAGCGAGCTCCAATATATTCAAATTTTACTTGCATGCCTCTGTTAACAACATACATGACACAGCAGCATTGCACTGTGCAACTTATACATGGGGTAATCTTCTTTGAGGATAAAAAGATGACAGGCTTTGTCTTCGTTTACGATAGCATTGTTCAAGTTTAGCATGCGTCAGCCACAAGTCAAACAAATTGTGCCCAACTATGACCACGAGAGTGTTTTCCTGGAGAAGTCAGTACAGCTCCGTTCCTTTAGAATACTATCTACAGGGTGAAAATCAAACAGAAGTAACTGGAAGTTGCTACATACACACCTAGCCGTGAACCGAACAAACTGTAAGCTGTCGTTCGTGTTTGAGATAAAAACCTAGTCAATGTGTGGTATTTGTTCTTTACTTTTTCAGTAGTCTTTGGAGATCGCGCGAGCTAAAAATGCCCGAAAAACACCCTTGATCCTCAATATAACATCAATTAATTTAAAATGATTACCTCTTCCTCAGCGTTGGCAAGTTGCTTACGTTAGGTGACCTTAAATTTCATTAGCCGACACCTAACGCTCTGTACTAATAATACTATAACTTTAACGTCTCTGAAGTCACTTTGATGACCAGCGACATCTAAACTTAACAACTTAAAAGATAGAGAAAGAGAACCGTGGTGATGATATGATACTGTAAGATTATTGGCATTTCAAAATCTTTTACGAATACGGGGTCAATGCAATGGACACTGTAAGGTTTTCCTTTCCCCAATAGAAGAAAAACATCTTAACAAAAATAGATATCAGAGCTATGCTACCCAGGGCCATAAATGCATTCTTAAACTCTCAAAGAGTTAAATTTGTCTTTACTGAATCTCGGAGTTCTGTGCCATCTGTTTTAGTGATAGCCTTCATTGCTGCTGATAATCTAAAGGTGCAAAAATTCGGAGAATGAGATTGCCCATAAGGTAGCCTAATAGTACTGAAAATTCTACAATTGCCGCTACTGCCCATGTCACTATGTTTGCTGTTACCTTCCCTCCTCTCACTCACCCGAAAGATTTTGTCAGCATAGTAGAGAGATGTGCATAAACTGTTGCTGTTTTGTGACTTTTTGTAAGAATAATTTCATTGGTAATGTCTAGTCGGGGCACTCGCGAAAAGCGCTTAACTTTTAAACTTTAATGCATTTTAAGATCAAAGATCCTCTGGTTTGGCAATGAAGGATCTACATTGCAGCCATTCAGTGAGAGACAACTCTAATGGGGCTTACACAGTGTGGGCCTTTCAAAATGTGCACAGTTCAGCTTTGTTGTTTTGTAAATATGGTTATTGAGACGCCTTTATTCTACCACCCTGTTGTTTCTAAATCAGACAAAGGCAGATGCACCCCCCCCCTTTTCATTTAATTTGAGTTTTATTTTTTTTCTTGATGTTTGTTTTTGTGAGTGTAATCTTTTTTTTTTTGTTTATTTTCTTTTGGAGATGTATTTGCGAAAAACTGGTGTGATTTACACCTGTATATGTTTATTAATCGAGCTTTTGCATTTCACGTTTAGTTATGTGTATATTTTTCCCTGATCTTGTCCTTGGCAATTAGTACAGAGAATACAGGCAATAAACGACGGCATCTATCTATACTAAATGGGCAGGGAAAACGCACTTTCAAAGCTACCTAAATTGAATAGGCTTGAAAGTATGAGCCTTTTTGTTTGCTCGTGTAGAATCCATTAGCTAAATGTCTATTATTATGAACAATTTTTAAAGGAAAAGGTATTGTGGATGTTTAAGGTACCCCTGCACCCAACGAACTTTTTCTCCAGTGTGTAGACGTAAGACATAACTGTGGAATGTCAAGGGCTTTCCCGCAGTAGGCTAGGTTTAAGGTTACCGGTACGTGGATCACTGCGGCGACAGAGCTGTTTGCAGATAACGTAACTGTAGTCAAGATCATCGGAGCTGCAGAATCATGCTCTTAAAATTAAGTTTGAGTCTTCCTTGTGTGTAGAAATCATGTGCAGACACCCTTACATTCTTATGTAAATTTCTTCAAACTTTGTCACATCTTCCTTCTGTGCGTCTAAGAGAAAAGGCCATCAAACCAGTATTGGTTGGCAAGACGTGGGATAGAGTAGCGGACACGCATAGATCTACCTGTCTTAGACAGATAGATACATAAAATGTAAAGAAAGATGCATAAACTTTAATGGAGAAATAGAAGCCATAAGCGTGAGAAACAGAATGAGGAAAAGAGAGAGTGGGGTGATAAAAAAAAGACAGAAGCACAAATAAAGGGGTATGAGAACTTAGGTTTATACGAGTACGCCTTCTGCAAGTTTCAACGAACACGACATGTCGTTGAGAAACTTTACTTTTAGAACCCTCATATTTACTTGCCAATGAAACAAACTTGCTCAATTCTTTCGTTTAAAAAAATGTATGCTTTGTGCTTCTTAAAGATTGCATTCAATTTGACTCCATGAAAAACACACGTAATCTATGAAATGCCCAAATACGATTTGGTTTACAACTTTTATAAATAAATTCACCAAGTGATCATTTCAGTGTGAATATTTAATCTATATTTCTTGTAAATATTTCTTACGCAACTATTTGACAATGCTTTTTGTTGCTAATGATTCCATAAAACTGCTAAAAGAATGTAAATAATAAAATGAACAATAATGATTATTACAGGACAGCGAAAATCCACATAAACATTGCCTGTGGTACTCAATGAACAGATGATGAAAATTGTATTATAAAAAAAGATTAACAATATTGTAGTAAAAGAGTATACGCCTGCAATATTGAAAAGAAGCATAACCTCACAATAGCAATGGCTGTCTCAAGCATTTCTTCGCTCATCTTGACTGACGGCAAACCGCCTCGTGGAAAAACGACAACACCATCATCTTCTAGTGCTCTGCGGACGATTTGAATTTTCAGTAGTGCGTTTGATTTCAATTTGTCTAGCCAGCTGAATGTAATCCTCACCTCGAGTATGGGCCTGGAATATTCGCGCCTTGTCTGTAGTGCAGATCTTAAAAAAGACGGCAGGCATCGTTTTCGTTCGACTAGAGATCTAATGTGCGTTGGCTACAGCAAAATGTTTGCAAAAATCTATAGTAACTATAGTAAAACAGTAGATCATGGGTCAGAACAGACAACACAAACTTTCATACACAGTACACATTTGTTTTTCCTATGTCACATTTTAATTCTTTACGACGTCATATTTGAAATTGTTATTTTCATATTGGCGTTTTGAATTAAATTGCGCACTAAAAAAAATTGGAGAACATTTGAGCTTTTTAAGTTACATTTTAGTTCCTATGTCACTTAAGGTTTTTTTTTAACTCATAATTATATGGATTCATTGGTAGCATATTTGAGCTGTAAAAACTATACAAAGGAATGCGTTACATAAATCATTTTTATTTGTCTTCTTTAAAGCTGAAATAAGCCCATCACTATAGCCAATGGCAATATCTTTCACTAGCATAGTCGGGTACACCGTTAACGGATGAGTGAGGCGGAGAAATGTGTGTAAATAGGATTTTTAAATTTTTTTAAGGACTAAACGTTGACCTGCTCAAAGCAGGGCTTGAACCCCGCGCCATCTTGGCTGGAAAGACGAGCCTCTACCACTAGACCACGTCGCCACAAAGTTATATTGGTGTCCATGTTAAGCTGTTGTCTGCCAGAAAGATTAGACAAATTTTGCAATTTAATAACAAATTTCACGTTTGCTTATGAACGGTGTTTTCTGCTTGTTATTTTACAATCAAATTTTGGATTTTTGTAAAGGAAGGGAAGTAAAAGTCCTTTTTTAACTTTTATGAGTTAATTTCCTTTTATCGTGCTCAGCTTAACGGTCTAAGTCCTACTGGCAAAAAAAAACCGTTTTATGATTTTTTTTATCAAAGGCATTTATAAACAATAAATAGCCATGAAACTGATTTTTTTCTAGATCATAGATTTTTTTGTTGTTTAAACCGCTGCCTTATTCTTAATTACGGGCATATACAGGGACAAATTAGCCGATAGATATATTTATCATTGAACTGACGAACAGTGAATATGGATCATTTATAAAAAGAAACGTCGTTTTAATCTACGAGCCGTCAGTTCTTCAACTTTGTTAACACCAGCGATTACAATGGGTACAGTAGGATAAAGGAAAATAGGGAATGCGAAAAAAGAAATAAAGGACGATGATACAGGGGAATGTGAGATGTCTTCAGTTGTAGCTACCCGGCTTTCAACTCACTGAATGTGTTAAAAGCAAAGTTAAGATTTTTAAATTCTTTTTGCTAATCTCATTTTAGGAGATCAGCAACAGCGAGGCGACAATAACTTTAAACAAAAACCATAACGGCAACTAAAGCAAGAGTAACTACAAGATAAAAAAGTGGCACACGACTATAAATACAGAAATAGGAAGAGTAATTCTATAATCTTTTAATTTCATTTTACAGTGTCAGCTTATTATGCTCAAGCAAGGGTAAAAATTTTAAAAAATAATCTGCGTACCAGAAATTAACGGCAATTGGCCTCTTAAGTAGAACCCATTGTCTCTATATTTTTTTTTTAATTTTATTTATTCAACATTTCTGCTCTTGTTTAAATACCTAAGATATGATCGTTTCTGTTTACAGTGAGACAAAGGGACCCTTAAATTTTAAAGAAAGAGTCTTTTCAACAACAACAACAACAAAAACATTAGAATGTGTTCAGAAAACTATTGCTACTTCAATTCTAAAGAGTATATCAGGCTGTTGACTTTTGACGAAATAACTTCGGTAAAATTAATAATGTACAATGAGATGAAAACGATTTGTCATAGAAATTTTTATGACTTAATACAGAACAGAAAATCAGCATCATAAAAAACGAGAAAAAAACATGGAGGTTATAGTCAAATTATTTTTGGAAGGCGCAGAAAAAGGCTGTTGTCCCTAAAAAATAATAAAGAAACATACATGTTGGCATTTCTTCCATCATCAATTAATACATTTAGTATCGAGAGTCTGTAAAAAATAAATCTGGTATCGCCATCTTTCTTTGAGTAACATTTAATTGAGTATTTACATAATTATATTCAATACATGTAATTCATCTTTGTGTACAAATTTGATTTACTTAATGGAAGAGAGAGAGAGAGAGAGAGAGAGAGAGAGAGAGAGAGAGAGAGAGACAGACAGACAGACAGACAGAGACAGACAGACAGAGAGAGAGAATGAAAGAGTGAGAGAATGAGAGAGAGGAGGGAGGTAGAGAGAATCGAATTGAATTGAATTGAGTTGACTTTCATTAATTCTTTTTAATTCAGAGAGAGATGCAGAGACGGAGACACAGAGAGATGAAGGAGGAGGAGGGAGGGAGGGTTAATGTATGTTTTTGTGTATTTTTATTCTTTACTGTTTAGTATGTATAAATACAGGGTATGCAACTGTGAAAACTAATTTCCTGCGGGATACATAAAAATCTACCTTATCTTATCTATCTTACTAAGGCACTAATGTTATCATCAAAAGATATTACATTTCTATGTAAAACCCACTCAATTTTACTTTCTTCAAAAACAATAGTATTCATAGAAAGTCCTCCAATAATAAATTTACGTCGACAATAAAAGATAGAACAAGTATTTGGAACTTAGTAATTCAGTATGTCTATAGAAAGTGAAGTTATATTTCTCACGTTTTATTTTACTCTTTCAGTTTAAGTTTTAAGAAAAAAAAATAAGTTTTATTTTCAATTGTGCTTTTAGAACAAATGTATTTGTAGATGTACCGCGGACGTGCGTTAAAGAGCAGTGGAGAAAAAAACGGAAGGAGGTGGAGGAGGAG
>BMAT01006819.1:88608-101544 GCA_019649035.1 Elysia marginata
AATAGAATTTGTTTTAACTTCAGCGGGATCTGAGCTTTCCAATATCTTCCAAACGTGAAGTAATTTCATCTTAGGTTTCCCTTCCTTGGGCTCGAGTTTGGGCAAAAGAAGTAAACTTCCGTTCAAGTAAAAAAAAATAAAGAGCATTTTATATATATAGTGACTAATCCACGAAATGCACTCTTCCCGCCTAGCAAGTACCAACCAAATTATTTTATGAACTCACATAGGAGCAGCACTTAAAGCGCATAACTCTACCATACTAAAA
The DNA here is from genome assembly GCA_019649035.1 of Elysia marginata. Classification (NCBI taxonomy): domain Eukaryota; kingdom Metazoa; phylum Mollusca; class Gastropoda; family Plakobranchidae; genus Elysia; species Elysia marginata. The sequence goes on from BMAT01006819.1 coordinate 88,877, forward strand.
ACATCCTTTTCTGCCTATAGTCGGGTATTCCTTTAACACACATGAATGCGGCGCAGAAATGTGTGTAAATTGTTCCAAGCATTAAACATTGACCTGCAGGTCCAGGGACTCGAACTCAGGACCTCTCACTCCGAAGGCTGAGTGTCTACCACAAGACCACCAAGCCACACGTGATTAGAAAGAAACTGTACCGTGTCTAATGTAAAGTTTCACTGGGCAAGAAAGCCGCCAGTCTGACAAATCTTTAACCAAGGTTTTACGAGTCTAGGACAACGAAGTAAAAAAAATCTAACTCCAGCAGAAATTGAATAATAATGATCCCCATAAAGCACAGGCTACTTTTTTGTCTGATAAAAGTTTGAAAACTAATATTGCGTCATTTGCACCAGTTTTATCAAAGCACACACACAAAAGGATCTTTTCCGATATTGTGACCTTATCACTTCAGATCTGCGAAGAAATAAAGCGTCAGGTGCATAGGTTGTTTTCAAAGCGAACATATTTTTTTTGCTACAGAGGAATATTTTGCTTGTATCAAAGGTAGACACGAAAAGGAAATTGAAAATGTCATTAGACAAGCAACCAGGTTGGTTGGTTGTTTGAATTTTAACGTCCCAATCAATTTCGAAGTTATGTCAGAGACGGCGCTGTGGACAATTGAAAGCGTGCTGCGACACTGTGGTGTAAGGAGCGCTTGCGCACACCACACCCAGTCACAATATCCTGACACCGGGCCGACCAGCCTTAGCACTAAATACATAATGCCAGACACTAGGCGATCAGCTGCTTATACCAATTTTAAAGCCCTTGGTTTGACTCGGCCGGGGATCGAACCCAGACCTCCCGATCTCTGAGCGAGTGTCTTACCGCTAGGCCACATAGCCGGTCATGTCATGAGTGAAGCAACCAGAGTAAATCTGGCACAAATCAGGGTTTTTTGTAAACACATTGATTTCTTCACATTCTCGATAGTAACAAGTTTTGCCGTTTCAGGGGTCGAAATGATTATAACCCTGACTTTTCTATCTGCTGAGACGTTTGTTTTTTTAAACAAGTAAATTATTTTATACGGCCAACATTTTCTTCGAAGGGCTCCAATTCAAAACCAGTCTGATTTCTTCTAGTTGCTTCACAAACTTAAAGACCTTGACTAAAAAACCTAAAAATAAGTAATAAGATAAAACAGGCCTATCGTGTAAACAGGTTTCTAAAAATTGCGAAAAACAGACAACATGCTCAGATTATTCTGTGAAGAGCTAGAGAACGTCGACCAGTCAACTCTACTGAGTCTTGGCGATAATTTTCCGCCTCTAGAATTTCTTTAGGAAAATAATATCTGTTTTTAACCACTGGCGGAGTTTTGCTCCGGCCATTGACTCGGTTTCAATTTACCGAAATCGAATGAAACCCCTGCCTGGGATTGGACCAAGGTTTCCACCGTTTCGACATTTGATATGGACGTTTCCGATTCCTGAACTGCGTAATATAAAAAACCAACATCCCCTGGTACTGCAAGTTTTCTGTTTTCATTTCTCTTCTTTGTCTATACCTTTTATCTAGCTTCAGATTCTTGCTATAGATGAACATTAGCGTTCGAAAGCTTTGCAAAATGTTTAGGTTGTCTTGCTCTGTTTGTTGGCATTTGTTTTTTTTCCGATTTCTAGGCCTGCACTTTAAATATTTTATGGGCGATATGCGAGCGCTTAATACAAATTGTTTTGCTGTTGAATATGGAAGAAAACAACCGGATCGTAAGTCAAAACCAACAGTAGCAATAGCAACAACACAAAAAGTATATTGTAGTTTCATCGGTTACAGTACACATAACATAATCAACAGGAGACAAAAAAAAATTTAACAAATGTTTGAACTTTGTATTTGTCTTAAACAAATCTTTCTCCTTACTTTCTCTCTCTCTCTCTCTCTCTCTCTCTCTCTCTCTCTCTCTCTGTAATTATCGCTGACTCTGTTTCTTTATGTTTTTTCATCTTTGTATGCTTTTTTTCTAACTATGTCATGCATTTGCCTTTATGAGTTTATATAATTTTATGTCCTTTGCTTTAGAAACATTTCTTCTCAATGCCTCTCCAGCTTTATATGTGTGAATTTTCTGTCTATCTGTCTGTCTGTCTGTCTCTCCCTCACTCCAATTTGCTAGTTATCTGAGTTGACTTCTGTTCTTTCTCCCACAAGGACTGTTCCTTGAAAATAACGACCGTGATGAGGTCATTCTAAATCGCAATAAATCTACCAAAGACGCACCTAACGCGCTTAAATCCTTCTGTCCTTGGAAGAAAAGGAATAACAAATAACGTGAAATTGTCATGAAATATACGGAGTTTTGTCACGAAGTCTAAAGAAAGCAAAAAGTAAAAAAAAAAGAAACCATTACAAGAGGGAAAAATATTCACAATTATTGAAAAAATAAAAATTCGAATTTGTAGCACGTGAAAGACACAAGAAACCTTCAATATACCGACTCGACACCTCCAAAAACATTGGCAGATCGCACAAAACAAAATTTCCCACATCATCTGTAAACTTTTTTTTTTTTCCCTGTGCATCTGTAAACTTTTGTAAGGTGTCGCGAGAAAATCACACGAGGCTGCGATGTCATGACATCATTATTTCTGATTAAAACGACCGAAATATTCATGTGAGTGAATCAAAGAGGAAAACCCATTGGATTTTGTTATGAAAAAAAAAACAACAAGAAACAACCGAACTAGGACAAAGTATTGTTCTCCCAAATCGTGATAGCTCTGTTGGAAAATGAAATAATATAAATTGAGCTCTCTGCTAAAAACAAATTAGTTCTATTTTTATTTTTTTAATCTTACCCCATTACATTTGCGTAGCCTTAAAGGTGAAAAGTTAAATTTTTACCCTGATGCCCCCCTGAAAAAATATTCGCAGTGACATTGAGCGCTAAACAAAAAAAAAAAAAAAATTTCAACAGACACAAACAAACAAAATTTTCTTGGTTCTCTTACAGTATTACCACGTTTAAGCATGGGTTGTTGCGTTTATTACTGATAATTACATTACGCGGCCCTAAAGTCAAAAGGTTAAATCTGCATCTAAAATAATTACATACAAAATCGTTTGACTCTAAGCCCGCGGTTATTTAAGGCTTATTTCTGTATAATAGCTTGTGATTAAAAAAGCTGGATGCGTTTGTAATAAGATTTTTTTTCGCCTAGTGTGACCTCATAGAAACTATTTTAATGTTTAATTAGTCAGTTTGCTTTAAATTTTTTAAAGATTATTGTTTTAATAGGTGGATCAATTAAACAATGAATGAGTTGAAAGACAGACAGACCGATAAACAAAACAAAAATTAAAAAAAAATGCCTAGTTTATTTAATGGGCAAACAGATTAAAAGATGATCAGTTATTTATATCTAAACATTTGTTACCTCTATCTAAAAAAACGCAGCTAGAGTCACCTTATCTCATTCTGAGCTACAAGCAACCCCCCAGCCTTAAACTTCTTAAAAACCAATTCAATCTTCTTCTTTGAAAATTCATGAAAATAAAAAAAAATTGAAGATAATTGCGTTCTGTCTTTTGCATAACGCTGTTGATCTGTTTTCTGCTTCGTTATTATATAAAAAAAAATTGGGGTCATACTGATCAAGCCCTAACACCCCCTCCCCCACCCACACAAGGGGTTAGAAACGTAGATCAAAATAGTTTTTTTTTTTTTTACCAATACACAGATACTGAAAATAGAGAACAAGATGGATGCTTTACGATACAATGGCGTTTGACAAGGGCAGAAGGACAACGTTCTTTGCTGCGCAGTTACGACGTAATATCTGTCAGACTTAAGAATCTTCTCGAAAGAAAACAACTCTAGACCAATAGATTCGGGAAAACCCAGTCACCCAGCTAGAAAACAACCTGGAAAAGACGAATGAACTAAGTCGCAGCTTTGATCATGTCTGCAGGGTAGAGTAAAGCGGTTTCTGTGAAGATGACTTGAACGAATGGAGAAAATTAACTAGGGAATCAGCAATACGAATTTTTTACGCTGATTCTTTTACAAAGCTTTCCATCTAGGTAAAATATTTGCCATTTGTTACTTTTATTTCTCTCTGTCTTTACATCTTTATACGTCTGTCTGTGGGATAAACTTAATCAAATATGATTTGATAACACCTTTGGTTTTATTTGCGTGGCAACAGGGGAAAATCAGGAACAAGTCGGGTTTTTTTTATTGTTTTTATTTCACAAATTGAACTATTAAGATTTTCTTAAAGTCTAATTCATACCCATTCAGATGTTGAAAGGGTATAGTGCCATATTTTATAAGCGTTTAGAATTTTGGTTTGGAAGCAAATATATAAATAGTTAAGTATAATAAAAAAAAATTGTGGGGCTCTGACTCAAATCTAGCCGGAGTGACTTGTGTCGGATTTACCCTTATTGCCTCACATTTATACAGCAGCAGTAACGCACTGTTCCATCGCTTGCTGGTAGTCATACTTCACACATGTGTACAGTCTATTCAATACAGTTAAAGCGACTTTACAAAATAAAACCCAAAAAAAAAAAAAACCAAAACTTTGTGAAGTTGACATTGAAGGGGTGCTGATTAGCAGAAAAGACTTAGAAGGTTCTGGCTATAAAACTCAATCCAGTTATTTGAAGAGGAGAGAGAAATCGATTTAATTCCATCCATGAATAACGAATTACACCCAAACGAACATTAGGTCTATTTAGACGATAGAGGCGAGAAACGAATTTTAACGAATCACATTTATAAACCTAGCCCATCAGACACGTAGATCTAGTGCCCTAACACAGAAGTACATTCGGCATATTCGCCCGTGATTATCTTAGGACAATATAAGATAATCGCCCGTAATTATCTCAGGACCAATAAAGGATGTTCGCCCGTGATTATCCCAGGACGAATATAAGATATTCGCCCGTGATTATCTCAGGACTAATATAAGATATTCGCCCGTAAGTATCTAAGGACTAATATAAGATATTCGCCCGTGATTATCTCAGGACCAATAAAGGATTTTCGCCCGTGATTATCTCAGGACTAGTATAAGATATCCGCCCGTAATTATCTCAGGACTAATATAAGATATTCGCCCGTGATTATCTCAGGACTAATGTAAGATATTCGCCCGTAATTATCTCAGGACTAATATAAGATATTCGACAGTGATTATCTCAGGACCAATAAAGGATATTTGCCCGTGATTATCCCAGGACGAATAAGAAATGTTCGTTTGTGGTTTTCTCAGAGCGTAACGATACTACACGGTTCTGCGAAAAGATCTTTCAAAACTTGGAACTTGCGTGTAAAATAATATTATATTTAGAAAAAAAAATCAAGAACATGTAAGAGAGAGAAAGAGAGAGAGAGAGAGAGAGAGAGAGAGAGAGAGAGAGAGAGAGAGACAGACAGACAGACAGACAGACAGACAGACAGACAGACAGACAGACGGACAGACAGACAGACAGAGATAGACGGAGACAGAGACAGAGAGAGCGACAGAGACAGAGAGAGACAGAGAGAGAGCGAGGGAAGGAGAGAGAGAAAGAGAGAGAGCGAGGGAAGGAGAGAGAGAAAGAGAGAGAGAGAGGAGAAAAGCCTTAGATAAGCTTTTTCTTATCCTTTAAGACTGTATGTGACGTCGGCTTTGAGACTGCGATGTCCGGAGTTCGAGCTCCTGGTTATGCACGTCGGCGTTTTTATCTTTCAGAAAGACTCTTAATCACAGTTCTTAACCGCACTCAGGCTATAGGCCGTGAAAGATCTTGTCATCTTCTAGTGCGATGCGTTTCAATTGCTGCTCCTCTGTGAGTTCAGAAGATAATTTGGTTGCTAAAGGCCTGTTTGGGAACTCGATTCAAATCAATCACGTAGACCACCAATGGATTAGAAGCTATAATTATGAGAATACTCTTTACCTTCACAGTGGTCTTCGATGTTTCGAATCCTCTTAGAGGCTACCTAGTGCCCATTATTAAAGGTTCTCGATAGGTGTTTGGCTTAGCTAAATTTGAAACAGAGGATAATATTAATCCTAGTGATCTCAGAAATAGTCACAGGACACACAATGTTGCACGAAATTTCACAGCGAACCTCATCTAGATCTAGCTATTATATTCTTAAACTTGACAATACACTTGGCTTCAGGTGAAATCGGCTTAACAAAGAACAGTTAATAAAAAAAAAAACATTAACAAATTAACCGAACTTAGTAGTTAGCCTCAATCGTGACTTTTTTGTTAACTACGGATAGACATTGACAAAGACATAGTAGCTTATAATCGAACAAAAAAAAGACATGTCATCTTTAGACGAATCTAATTTGGCAAATGTAATTTCACAATGAATGTTAAACTACAAAGCCCTTATATGAAAGGATTTCCATGGCTATTTGTCCAACACGGCTTAACGTTATTTTGCCCGCTAAATCTGTGGCTAGATAAACAAAGATGATTGTGATCAAGATAAGAACGAGGACATTTGAGGAGAGACCTGAGCGTCCTACGTCAACAGATACAATGTCGCTGCCTCAGACATGGGAGGGATTGGAGTGATTAATGAAATTACAGATAATGCGGCTGGGACAGATCGGTTTCTCTCGATACAGGGAAGAAAGACGAGCATAGAAAATGTTTGACATGGCTCACGAACTGAGGTAGTTTGTACAGTAAATGTAAAACTGGAGATGCCGAAATGGTCGAGATTTACACGCGTGGGAAGATAGTGATATCTTGTTTTAGTATGAACTTAAGGATGGATATCTGGCAGTACATGTACAATCTTAAGAAAGCTTACTTGTCCCTATAAAGTCCTATATGTCTAGTTTTTTTAATGAAACACATGAAAAAAATTATTTGTTTTTTTTTGTGAGATATGAAAGCAGAAAGAAGAGAAAAAAAATTGACGGGAAAACGGATTGATGAAAAATAATCTTCTGAAAAATACAAAGGAAGCACCACCACCGACAATAATAAAAAAATACTTGAAATTGATTTTGATGGTTAAAAACAACTCTCAAAAGATCTCACCACCGATGCTAACGAAATCAACACCCACATACAAAAGATTTCTTTCAGTCCTTTTAATTCCGAGCGATTTGTAAGTCTCTTTGTCTGCAAAATCTCGGAAACTTTTTAGTTTTTACGCAAGAGAGTAAGCAGACAGACCGACATGTCTTTTCTTAGAACTGCTCACTCACTGCGAGAAGAGCTTCAGTCGTCCCACTCAGAGCCTCCCCTGGCCCACTGCTATATGTGGGTTTTCCCCAAAGTCCTCACTGTCTTCTTGACAGGTAACCGACAGTAATTACCTCTGGGCCATGGGGATTTCTATTTTAAGTTTGTTTTTTTTTTCGCGCGGAAGGAGTGTTTAAAACGGGAATTTCCTATTTTCGATATTGTTTACGTTTATTGTCGCATAAATAGCAAAAAGATTTCTTCCTACAATTTATAATCGAATTAAGATAATTCAAACTTAGTTCGAAAACTGGCATAAATCGAAAATTTTTTTAGATAATCGGTTTTAACCTTCAATTGTAACGTACAGAATCTTCTATTTTCGGATGATTTAAACCTAGGTTTTGTTACTATGGACTTCGAAATATCCGGGTGGTAGTGGTTGTATCAATCGTGTAAGAAGAGAGACAAATCGTTTTGATTAGGGTTTAGCTGCTAATAAAATTGAATAAAACTACAAGCTACATATTAGCGCATTGATTTTACACGGGGTAGCATTATTATGTCCCTATAGTTATATCACCTAAACCCTTTCATATGGGAACGCACCCATGAAAGCCAAAAGGAATCACCCGACGGGGACCGGTCTAGAGTTTTCATTACGGGACACGCTTCATGTGAAATCCGTAACAAACCGTAACAAAGAACAGTAAATAAAAAAAAAACATTAACAAATTCACCGTACTTAGTCGTAAGCCTCAATCGTGACTTTTTTTTTCTTCAGCGACGGATAGACATTGACACAGATATAGTGGCTTATTAAAGTATAATAAAATATATCTATTTTAAGAGGACACCTAAAGAGTATGAAATTGAAAGTATTGAAATTATCTAGAAATACAGTAATTAGAATTTATGAGAGATATTGAACGGCAAAAGTTATAACTTAACAGAAGAATTTTTTTTAGAGAAAAACCAAAAAAACAAAAAGATTTTTCAATTACCTAAATCTAACTAAATCTCCGAAAAGTTTAATACCCACGTAACTATGCTTCGTTCAGATGATGACTATAAATAGAGCCCAGCTCAAACTCAAGTTGATCGAACGTACTTTTGCCTTGAATTTTGTTTAGATACAGCCATTAAAAAGGTGACGCTCGGAAAAAAAGAAAAATAATTATAGACCTTTATAATTTTATACCAACTTAATTACATAGCAATTTGAAACTCATATGGATGCAGATAAGTAATACAAAAAAAGTTGTTGCCATACAAGGCTTAGCTAACCCATGTTATAAGAGTCCTTAAATCTATGTATTTTTCAGTAGATGTGACAGGTTCTTCAAGTACAATATTTTGTCAGCGATTTATAACTTACTGGCTCCATCGGTGATCATCATCACTATCATCATCATCATCATCATCATCATACTTCCTATCATCATCATCATGGATCATCATACTTACTATCATCATCGTTATCATCACCATCACTCTTCGTCGTATTCTTCGTCATATTCCTTGTCATGAACATTATTTTGTTTTCTATCAAGTCACGAAAGTTAGGTCGAAAAGAGGAAAAAGAAAAAACGCGGAGCTTCAAGGTAATCTTTTATGTAAGGACTTTGAGATTTGAACCTACACATTCCCTTAGAGTTCTCTGTCTGTTCCCCGTACCCCCCCCCCCCACCATCCTGTCTTCTTCTTGTTCTTCTTTTATTGTATGTCATACAAACATACGAAACGAGTAATATATCGCTATCTTCACCTGGCAAAATGTACATGTTTTAAACAACGCATTTTCAACTCACACACCCTGAAATCGCAGTAAAATAATTGGAACTTATAGAAATACCCACCAAAATCTGTTTCATTTGAAAACAATTACAATGAAGAGAAAAAAAGAAAAGTTTTTTTTTTACAAAAGACATTTTCATAAATGATAAATCTGAATCCCAACTTAGTTAGACTGACCGCGAGAAATACTGACCAGTCTTGTCTGCATGATAAGCGACCTGGCCCAGTCTAAGCCAGATGATGTTTTACACCATACCAGACGTACGGTGAGATATTACAACTGCCCTCTGGTCAGAGTGGTCATCACAAAATCTCTCACCTCATCAGAGTGCCCAGAAGCTGTCTCGCGTCACGTGATTGAGCTGTCAGCCTGATGATCTCACAGCCAGTCTACGCTGTGTGTCTGTGCCTTGTCTTTTTCTGTGTGTCTGTCTGGATACTCGTGCGTCTGTGTATCTATTTGTCTGTGTGTCTACCACCGCTGTCTCTCTGTATATGTGTCTGTGTGTCTGACTCTATATTTGATTCTCTGTTTATTTGTCTGTGTATCTGTCTATCTATTTCTTTGTGTGTCTGTCTTTCTGTCTGTCTATATATCTGTGAGTCTGTCTGTCTATTTGTCTGCGAATCTATCTATCTATTTCTTTGTGTGTCTGTCTTTCTGTCTGTCTATATACATGTGTGTCGGTCTGTCTATTTGTCTGTGTATCTGTCTGTCTATTTCTTTCTGTGTCTGTCTTTCTATCTGTCTATATATATCTGTGTGTCTGTCTATCTAACCAGAGTAGGTCTCTGCGCCCCCATCCCCCAAGTCCATGCTAGATTATGTCTGATTTATCTCCAGTGACCTTGTGTGAGCAGACAAAATAACAACGACGTTTTATAGTTTTTACCCCGGCCCTATCTGTATGTGTGTGTGTGTGTGTTTCCCTCTTTCTCTCTTTCTCACCATCGCTCTCTGTCCATTGCTATCTCTGATCTGAGTCGCTTCTTTTTTTTGTTCTTTGTTTTCCTATCGTTATGTCTTGCTTTCTTACATTTTAATTTCTATGCTGTGTCCCCTGTCATTCTCTCACATTCTTCGAAAAATTACGTAACAGGTTTTTATAGTTTTCCCAATTCGGTTCTTTTTTTACTTTCAGATCCGTCTTCGTCTCAGTTTTTCTGTCTCTGTGTCTATCGATCTATCTCTCTGTCTGTCTCCACTCCTCCCTCTCTCCCTATTCTTCTGTCTCTAGACATCTTTACAAAATAAAAATGTTTAAATGTTGAAGGCTGTTAATTTACAGTAACATGTGCCTTCAACTAAGTTCTTGACCATTTTTTTTGCAATTATCATCTTAGTGCATAATCTAATTTCTTTTCTTCGAGCCCGATCGTCTAAGGTAGGAATCTTTTTTTTTCAAATAGTTTGTTTCAATGCATGAAATAACTTTATTTAAAAATTGAAAGCAGTCATAAAAGCGTTAGAATTTGAATTCTAGGAATAGTTTTACGGAATTCTACAATCAATTGTTGCAACCTTTAATATAAGCTGCCTTAAGTAGAGCAGAAAAACAAAAAGTGATTAAAAAAACAAAAAAAAAACAAATGGGCAATGCCAGTACCTTGAGAGTGATTAAAGAGCTTTTTTACATAACACGTTATCGACTTATATGCTCTATTCATTCTACATTACCAGAGAAGCTATTACCAACCAAACTATCCTCTCAACTTACAGAGAAGCAGCAGTTAATATAGCGCATCATTCTAGCAAACAGAATACAATACATCATTCTGTTATGAGAACATTGAACGAAAGTTGCAGTAGAGCTGTGCTAATAAGCAAAGTAAAATAAGTGTAAGGTAAGTACTTCAGCTCTAACGGGTACAGTTATTATAGACTGATGACTGATGACATATGCCTACAATATCACCACTCAATGAACCAATCATCAACAGCTTTGATGATGAGGCTGAAAAGGAACGTAAGGTTTTCAAGTACATCGTAACGATGCCATAAATTTGATTTAATCTAACGGGGATGATTTACAAGATTTCGACCGCTGATTTGAGACAAAAATACGAGAAGAAATATTAGATCTATAGGCAAAATCACCAGAGAAAAAAACTGTTCTCATCAGGTACATGAACCTAAGTAAACTATATTGTAGAGTTCCCTAATGTTTCCTGAGGGAAACGACTGGCAGTAAGTATACAGGGGATTTTTAACATCACTGAATAGGAATCCACAATAAGGGCAAATTATAGAGGGTCATTGAAAAAATAGAGAGAGGGACTAAACTAGAGAAAATAGAAAGATTATCATTAAAGTACTCCCCCCCCCTAAGTTACACACTCGCTTTATTAAATTGTCAGCAGACCATTCTAAACCCATGAAAAGGATGACATTGTCAGAGAGAGAGAGAGAGAGAGAGAGAGAGAGAGAGAGAGAGAGAGAGAGAGTTTGAAATGATCATTAGGGAAGGCTAGAGCAATGAGCGTAAAGAGATGAATTAATCGAAATACAAAGAAACAAACCTTTGTCAAACTGTTATAAACGAATCGAAATGAGGCCCATTGACATACAGACTTAGAAATGTTGACTTGGGAAGGCTAGAGGGATTAACGTAGAAAGTGGGGAGAGTTGAGTAAATCAAACATAAGAAAACAACCTTCACCACACGATTATAGACGTATTGAAATGAGGACAATGGAGAGAATGAGCTAGAGATGAGATAATGATGAAATAACAAGTTTTATAATGTTTTATAATACATAATAATAAGACATAAGTAGACTGAGATGCTTGGGCATTGTGTAATTTTTTTTTTTTTTGGGGGGGACGGTGGTTACCAAGCATACCGTTTGAAGAGGGTGATGACAGATACAGAACAATAGATTCGAAATTTTTAGTTGAACATGGAAACATTCTGGCTAACTCCCGCCCCCACCTTCTCAAATGGGATTATGCGGGATACTTGATATTTGAAAAGCACAAGGGTTGTTGCTTTTTTTTTGTTTGACATTATATTTCGTTGAATAATTTAGACATAAAACATATACCAATATACAAATGTTTTGTCTTTAATTTGTAAAAACGTTGCTTAAGCTCTCTTATAAGATAATATTTTCATTATCATCATCATCATCATCATCATCATCATCATCATCATCATCATCATCATCATCATCATCATCATCATCATCATCATCATCATAAGCATCATCATCATTCTGGATCTTTTTCCTCGTCACGAACAGTATTTTTTTCAATCTCATCATCAACACTAATTAACAAAATCAACCACAAGTTTAACTGGGACCAGTGAATGCTTTTTATTTAGAATTACGATCGCTGATTCCTCCCAACTTTATATTATTCTAAGATTTAATTTTTCTTTTTTCTTCGTTCTCTTTATCATAAAAAAAATTGATCAATAGTAATTTTGATTATTGAAAAAGAGTTATCCACCCCATTTCTCCAATCCTTTCTATGAGAATAAAACAAAAAGTAATCTGATTGTTTTGTATTTATGTCTATAAAGAAGTGCAGTAATTGAAAAAAAAAAGAGTACCCACCCCATTTTTCCAGTTCTGGGCATTAATCGGTAACGTTATAAAATTTAGAATCGGCGTCGAACCTCGCGCCTTCTGTGAACACTAACTTGTGAAGTAAACAATGAAACCCCACTTGC
>BMAT01006822.1:13976-33273 GCA_019649035.1 Elysia marginata
GTATAATGACGCTAGATCTAGTGAACTTATCATTTTTCAGTGATACTGGTAGAGATCTAATCCAGATTTAGATTAAACCTATAGATCAGATTTGAATAGTCTACCATGGCCCACATCAAAAGGGTAGTGGCTAATGCTTTCACCTGCCATCAAAAGAAAAGAGCAAAAGCTGCTCTTATCAGCCAGCCTCCATCTAAAAAACAAGAGAAGTGCTTAACAAGGTTTTTTTTTCCTTTCAAATTGCGAACTAGCATTGTGACCCTGGGTGACTCTTGTCGTAACTCAACATCATTCTGCATTGACTTAAGATGACAGGATTCACCCATCAAAATTAGTGTGGGGGGCGGAATGCCACTGGGGATGCTTGGTTTGTAATTAGGTAAAATGCAATCTTCACTTTCATAAGTTTAGCATCTTTCTATATAACTAAGTCTATGCAATATTACCAAATTTTTTTGCCATAAGTAAAGAAAAGCACAATCTGAAGTTTTTATGGGGAGCTGAGAAGTGACAGATTAATCAGCGTATATTGTAAACTAAAGAATTTAAATATATATATAATTAAAATGGGTTGTGAAATAAATACTTTAATTTTTATCAATTATAAAGATAAGCATGAACATTTCCTTAAAATTATGTAAGGTTTGATAAAGTGGGTAACTTACAATTATCCTGTTGTTACCTTTAAATTTTTTATGATGGTTATCAGTTTTTTAATGTGCAGACTGCAAAGAGGCTTTTTTGCAATGAGCGTGAAAAATCAGTGGATTGAACCACATCTGAATGGCAGCCGGAGCCCTGATTTTCACATCAAAGGTTGAACAAAATAAAATTCAGAGGGTAACACATAACGCTGACTTGCAGCCCAAACAACATTTGTACTAATGAGAAAGTTTTTTTAGTATGATTTAACATGTGGATACGCCATTTCTGTAAAGATAAAAACGGTCAGCACATTACAGACACTTTAATTTAGTGAAGGAGACCAAGTTGTTCAGCTTAAAGTATTTAAAAATGGTGACACACAGAACATGGAGTTTTTAAACTTTAATGTGTTGTTTTTTTTTTTCAACTTTCCATAGGTCTCCTGGATCAAGTCACTGAAAGAATTGAACAAGATTACCTTCCATTTTTAAGTCTTTTTCCTGCCACAGAGTTGAAGATGAGCAATACGTCTGAAAATGTTAAAGAAGAGAGGCCCTTGGCTTTACAGAGCCAAGAAAAAACTGGCGTAAACATGCAGAATGAGAACACTGAATCACAAGCTTTTCATATTTTAGGAGAGGAGGCAGACAGATTGAAAGCTCTGGTGCAGAAGATGAATCCACATTTGAAGACTCTTAGAAGATCAATGGATAAATTAGACAAGATGATCAAGACATCAAGTGTCAAACATGATTCTCGAGCCAAAAGACTCACCTGTGAACTCCAGCTTCTAAAACCTTACCTAACACAGTCAAGGAATGACATGTCAGAAGTTTGGTCAGACCTGAAGAGCTTGCTTCACTCAATGGGTAAGGATCTCCCTAACTCTGGAGTCACTGCTGTGCAGCAAAAAGATATCGATGGAGCCACACCTCAAGAAGAGGAGGGTATGTATAATGTAGATCTTCTGAACCTTTGCTTTCATGTAGTGCTGTGACAAAATGAGTTCAGTCGCTGTGGGCTGGTCTTCAAATTGACAAAACTGACATTTTCTATCAAAGGCTCAAATTTTAATTAAAAAGTACTTCTTGGTGGAAGAGTTAAAGATAAACAGAGCTGCCAACCAACGCCTATTTTAGTATGACTAGCAAAATACTGGAGTGCTGATGTCAAACCTAAAATACTGAAATTAGCCATGACTTAGGAAAATATCTTTCGATTGCTAAATTTGGAGAGAAATTATAATGTCTAGGCCTGTAACTAACCACAAAGTATGTCTATTGTTTTAAAATGAGAAGATTACTTGCAAAGCCCAAATGCACCAGGTCATTATAAAAATGTGTGTACATCATATGTCTTTTCGGGTTTATAAACTCAACCCAGGGGTGTAGCCTAACTGTAAATTTGACAGATTTTCTCTGGTCTCAGATTTTTTAAACATGTGGGGGGAAAATGAAATATTTATTTCTTGAATAGGCGTACATGTACAACTCAACTTAATAAATGTATAACTAGTTTAGAAAATCGGAGCAGTCAAAGATTAAAATAAATGTGTTATGCAGAAAATGCAAAATTCATTAGGCCTCTAGGGCTTACCGGTACACTAATAAAAGTCACATGAAGTTTGATCCGACGAAGTTGAGAGAGTTGAAGTCAATGATCTCTAATCTGACCATTGAAAAAGGGGTATTACATAACACGGTCTAAAGAGAACTCTTCAAGTTTGGTGTAGCACCTTTTGCATTGAAGGCATGGAGGGAGCCATGATTGTTTTCCGATTTTCAGAGCCGTCAGAGGCGAATTTTTAATTAGGCTGGAAGAGCAGCTCAGAGCCAGATTCTGTGACAGTGACACTCTGTGACAATGCTCATAATCATTAAATTATGTTGTTTTGCTAGAATTAAACCATATGTTGCCTTTTACCTAGCAAGGGTCAACTGTTGCCTGCAGCCTTTTTTGATACACAAAGCTAAGTCTCTCTCTCTCTCTCATACAAAAAGGAAAGTTCTTAATCTTTTCACCTGAACTTGATCATTGTATGCCATTACAAACAAATTTAGTGGAAATCATTTGTGTTTCATCGGAGTCTGTGACAACTTAATAATTATGCTTTGTTTTGTCTGATTACGATTTACATAAAAGTCATAATAACAT
This sequence comes from Elysia marginata, assembly GCA_019649035.1. NCBI lineage: Eukaryota > Metazoa > Mollusca > Gastropoda > Plakobranchidae > Elysia > Elysia marginata. The sequence goes on from BMAT01006822.1 coordinate 16,776, forward strand.
TATTCTAATACCATTAGGAAATTTATTGACTTTGTACACCCAATTCCTGACATTTTGATGTATAATGTGGAAAACAAGGCATATTTGACAGATTCATGATCGTTTTATCGTAAAATTTGTTGTCGGTTGGCACAAAATCTCTTGGATATCATTGTATTACATTTATAACATTTTTTGTAAACCATTTAGTTAACAATGATGTTTCTATTCAATTAGTACACAAAATTTCTGACATTTTGATGTAAAATATGTGGAAAACAAAGCATATTTGACTGATTTATGATAATTTTGTCGTAAAACTTCGTAAGATTTTTGTCGGATGACACAAAATCTCTCCGATATATTACATAATAACATTTTTTGTTTACCATTTAGTGAACATTGATGTTTTTATTCAAATAGTAGAGTACATACAATTTTTGATATTTTGATGTGAAATAAGTGGAAAACAAGGCTTATTTGACTGATTTATGGTCATTTTGTCATAAAATTTGGTAAATGTCACAAAATCTCTATAATTTTGGCCCAAAATTAGGGGAAAATTTAATGTGAAAAAATTCATAACTTAATAACTTATAAAGATATCATCGAAATTCAAAAAGATCCTTAAAAAGAACAGCAAGACCTATCTTTTGAGCTAGGTTTCAAGGAGCTGTGACAATTTTGAATTTTTCACTAAACTGCCTACTCATACTCAGAAGTGTAATTTGTAAGGAGATCTTTTTTTAGATCAAGCTAGCTTTTGAGCAGCCAGTCCCTAGTTATTTATTTGTAACTAAATCTAGATTGTGAATGATTGTCCTAGTTTCTTGACCAATTCTTGATCAACAGGGCCTCGATTTCTAGAAAGATCTAGATTTACTACTACACTCTAGATCACACTATAGAAATAGAGATGTTAGATTAGTGTTACTCAGGAGTTATTGAGTTAACAAAGCTGGGGCAAATCTAGGCCTACAAGTTGGAAATTTTGATAGATCTAGCACAAATGGCTTAAATTTTTTATGCTCGATAGGTACAAACTTTAGATACTAGGCCTAAATTCTATTACTCAGGTCTAATCGCAAATCTTTCTAGAATAGTCTGCACTAGAACTAGAAGTCTAGATCTAGATCTTTTTCTAAAAAACTGACCTGATGTATATCTAGATCCACCTGATATAGATCTAATTCTAGAGTTCTAGATCCCTTATATTTAGATCTAGATAAAGATCTACTAATCCCACAGTTCGAAATGGAATCAGAAAAAAGAATCATAATATTTAAAGCAACCGGCCCCGATGAAATCCCAGTTGAGCTATTTGATGCCTTAAATGAAACATGTCTGTTCTAATTCACTGATTTTCTAAACCTCATCTACAACACAAGACAGTGGTCATCAGATTTGAAAAAAAATCAGTATTTATAACCCTCCAAAAAAAGCCTGGCGCAACTGAGTGCATAAAACCACTGCACAATTAGTCTCATGAGTCATACCACCAAAATTTTACACGGAATTGTGACTTTTTGTCATGACCCAAATATTAATAAGATCAAAATTTGCCCCAAAATATCAGAATCCCAAATTGGTTTCATACCCGACAAAGGAACATAAGACGCTATCTTCGCTCTCTCAATGCTGATGGAAAGAGTTGTTGAAGTCCAATACGATGTCTACCTCTGTTTCATCGATTATTCAAAAGCTTCTGACAAGGTGAAACACTCAGAATTTGTTCGGGTATTAGATGAACTGAACATTGATGGCAAAGATCTCAGAATCCTCAGGAATCTTTACTGGAACAAGTGGCTGCAATCCACATTGACGGGGAATATACCGATTTTACTGAGATCAAGGAAGATGTGTGACAAGGCTGTGTACTGTCTCCTGATCTGTTCAACCTATATAGTGAGGTTATCCTACGCAATATCACCAATATGGAAGGCGTCAAGGTAGGGGGGCAGAAATATTACCAACTTGAGATATGCTGATGATGCTGCTCTTATTGCCCACTGTCAAGAAGTAAGTCAAACCCCAATGCGTTATTGAGTGCAAAAACACAAAAATCAAACAAGTAGAAAATTTGAAGTTCCTCAAATGCGAAATTTGATCAAGAGATCAAGAAAAGAATAACAATGTCAAAAGAAATCTTTAAAAAGATGGGAACCATATTTAAAAAACAGGAATATTCAGTTTGGAACAAAAGTCAAAGTACTCAAGGCATACGTGTGGTCGTCTTGATGTACGGCAGCAAGTGCTGGACGATTGGGAATGAAATCGAGAAACGTTTGCTGGCCATCAAAATGTGGTTTCTTTGAAGAATTGTTATAACTTTATGGCCAGAGAAGAAAATAAACGAAGTCTAGCGCTTAACCGAGACATATAGGTCACTGTTACTACTGATAAGAAAGAGACAAATGGAATTTTTCGATATATAGACACGACAGTCTGGAAAAGCAAATGCTGCAATAGAAAGTGGAAGGAAGGTCCCTTCGCGGTCGACACCGACAAACTTTCATGGACAGCCTGTCTTGCTTCATCAACACATTGAACAAGAGCCTGTCTAAGCTGGACATTCTGATGGACTGAGGATAGAGAGGCTTGGAAATTTCTGATCTTCAATGTCTGCGCCAGACCTGACACCTGAAGAAGAAGAATAAGAGTAATAATCCTTTAGGCCTGACCTGATATTTGTTAGGCTAATATCTACTCTGATGCCAACAGTAGTTCCAGGAAAGGAAAACGATGCATTTTCCAGAGCAGCTTCTCTGTTACAGTCAGATTCAAGTATGTTAATCTGCTATAACTGATAGGAAGTTATATAAATGGTGGGCAGCAGTGGTGTCATATCCACAATATGCAGCTTTAAGCCCTGTCTTGAAAGCTGGGCCTAGAGTTAAGTCATCCTTCAGTGTGATGGACACCATTATCACTAGTGTTTCCAACAGCCTGGATGTAGGAACATACCAAGCTATCCATAAGCTTGAGTACAAGTTTCTAAACAGTGGGAAAAGTTGCATAAAATTCTTTCACGGAGAAGACCCTGTAATTATAAATAGTCCTGTTGATCCTTCACTGGGCTACTATAGGCAGACTGCAGGCAAGAAAATGAAATGGAATAGAAATGGAATCAGGATTAAGTTTAGAAAGATATCCGTTCACCAGCAAGTTAAAGACATCAAGTTAGCTATTGAAATAATAATAGGACAGATTCCACAATTGTCACAGGTGTTACAACAATAGAGAACGAGCCCCTAGTGTCATCTGTGGAGTCTAATGTATCAGAAGGCTTACCATCTATCAGAACCATAGTGCAACATAAAGCAAGCAATCTTGAAAGGAAGAACCCTAGTGCAGAAACAGATTGCATATTCTAAGAGATTTTTTACCTAAAGTTTAAAACCAAATAATTCAGGATAATAATCATCTTCCTTTACATTTTTGTAAAGTTTCAAAACGTCACAGAATTTTTTATTGAAGAATTTACATCCCTTATAACTTTCTTGTAAAGTAATTAATTGATTAAAAGTTGATACAGTTTAACTTTAAATATCAATGACTTAACAACTTCCGCAAGTAACCCTCTCATATACGAAAAATATCTTATCGTTGTTAGACCTTTTTCAGAGTACTGAAATGCTTTGGAAAATACTGAAAGTACTGGAGCCAGTTGATTAGGCGTTGGCAGCTCTGCATTAATGATGTATTTTATAATATGCAAAAATAAAAATATTGAAATGTTGACTTAAAATTAAATTGCCAACTAGAGGATTGGGTGGTGATCTTTTTATCCTTCTTTCAGTATGAAATTTTTTGAAAGTGTTCTCTTCCTTTTTGTTAGAATGAGTCTCACTGATCCTTAATCTTCCAAATACAATAACTCAGCTCATTGTCTCAGAAGGCTTTTAATGAGCTAATAGTGTCAAAATTATGCAATGAGACTAATTTTGTGGGAATACCTCACTTTCATTTTTTAGTATTTAAAATTTTGGGCATGGCCATATCAGGACTTAATTTGGCCTACCTACAATATGACTTAGTATCACAAGGCAGATGGGGCTTACATTATTTTATAACCTTTGTGTTGTTTTAAGTAACAATCATGTGAAAGTTTTGTGACACCCCCCCCCTTCTCAAGTAGCAAAGCATAGCTTTAGTTTTGATCATTTAAGTGCATATCTTGCTTTGCAAGGAATGTTTTATGCTTTTACGTTATCATGAACAACCTGATTTCTCTTTTAGGTTTTTCATAGTTAGTTCTTCCACGTGTCAAAATTTGATTGTATTCTTCTTAATCACTTATGAACCATATCTTCAACTTCAAGCTTGCTTTTAATTACCCCCCCTTCCCCCACACACACACCTCATTGCTCCTGTCATTTTATATCACAAATGTATTCAGGCTCAGATGAAACTTTCAAACTGTGCTTCACTTGCATATATTGGGTGGGCAAAAAAAAATGTCCTCAACTTTGCCACCTTATACATGTAACTTTGTACCTGTTTATATTATTTGCATGAAAATACACACTGAGTAAGATAATGTCAAGTTATGTGAAGTTTAAAGATTCTGGCTTTATTGGTCTAGAAGTTATTTGATTCTAGGTAACTGTAACACGCACCTCAGATGTGAAAAAACAGTCCATAAACTCCAATGTAATCAGTTTTTACATAGATCTGTAGAACCTCCTTCCAGCTGAACAACTCTTTGCGAAAGTTCATTTGCAGTGAAGGAAATCGACCGCCCCATGTAGACCTCATCAAGCGAGTCCCACATTGCATAGTCCATTGGAATCAAATCTGGAGACTGTTGTGGCCATCTTTGGCAATGAAATGGACTCATTGATCATGAGAAATTTTTGGGTTGCATGACTTGTGTGAGAAGATGCAGTCTTGTTTCAGAATAAAGTCACCTTGAGGATAAAGTTTGTGACATTAGGGAAGGAGTTTTTTTTTAAGCAGAGAGATGCAATTCTTTGGATTGACCTTTAAAGTTTTTGTATCAAGGAGATAGGGGTGAGCAGTGGCGCAATCGGTAGGGCGGTTGACCGCTATCTGAGAGGTCCCGAGTTCGATCCCCAGTCCGGGCTAAATTTTATTTGCTCCCCTGTGCCCACCCAGCACTTGATGGGTAGCTAGGTCTCTTAAGACTCAATGAAAGTAAAGGCGGCGAGGAAAGCAATGGCAAACTACCTCACTATGCCGTGTGCCTAGAAAAACAAGGACCCTGCTCCTTGTTCCCCTACGCTCGTGTCGAGTATGGGACTACCTTTACCTTTACCTATCAAGGAGAATTATGTAGGTTTTGCCATTCCAGCATATGCCAGCAGAAACCATACTTTTCTGCGAAAACCACTTTCTTTCAGGGTAAAGCTGTTGCGGAGGGATGTCCAACTTCTTTCTTCTGTGTACAACGCCATTTTGTCTGTTTTTGTCTATCTCTAGAGTAAAGTTTTTTTTATCTTTGAAGATAATTTGCTTGCCATCTTCATTGCTAAATTTGTTCAGAAAGCGCCTCGATCGAAAGCGTCTTTTTTCTTTTACACTTTCCTTTTTCTGCTTGTCTGAATTTTTTTGTTGGTCTTTAATTTTTGATTCCTTATTAAAGTTCTTTCTATATTGCGTTAGCGTTGTGATCTTGGGTTGCGCAGTGCAGATTGCAAAGAAGCTTTGGCGCGGAGTCCGATATCTGTTTTTTGTGAATTTCGGTGACTTTTTTAAAACATCTATCGTTTCCTTATTCTTAAATGGATTTCGTTGATATTTGGCGTTTTAAATAGTAATAGTTGATTCATCAAATGTTGAAATTACATGACTATTGTACAAAGCTTGTCAGAGATATGGCGCTCTAAAGTTGAGGAAGTTTTTTGGGCCACCCGATTTATAATATATGCATTGTTAATTTTTTTTGTTTGTTGTAAATTTTATGAAGATGACCTGAAGTGTTGAATTTTATATACTCCCTGAATAGATGACTCAGATGACGACATGGAAGACTTCAGCCCAGACTTTGATGCTCTGGACAACTGTTCAGAAGGAGATGCACATTTGAGAAGCCCACACGAAGAAAACGAGACACACAGTCTTGAACAACATAGCCGTGCTTTTGAAAGAATCGGGCACCACAGAGAGATTCACAAGCAAGTGGAAAATGAAAGAAGCAAATTCAATCTATTGGAAGATCACATGAACAAACCTACAAAGCGTAGTTCTAGTAGGCAAAGGGAAAGATGCGAACAAAAGGTCGCACCTGCAGGACCATCTGTGTGTGAACTCTGTGGGAAAGAATGCAAAAATGCAAGTATCCTTAAGAAACACAAGTATCATCTTCATACTTCAGAGAGGCCCTGGATGTGTGAAGTATGTGGGAAGTCGTTCAGGTCAAAGCAGAGTGCTACACATTGCAAACATTCCAAGAGAAAAATGGTAGCTTTGCAGAAATGTAAAGTGTGTGGTGAAGACTTTAAAAATATTGGGAGTTTACGGGTTCACCTTCGGCTTGCTCACAGTTTGCCCCATGCTCAGAAGTTCCCATGTTTACTTTGTGATGAATCCTTTACACAGGGCAAGGAACTCAGAGACCATTTGGCTCTCCATACTCAAGAAAATGGTGAGCCCTTACTTTGTAAAATTTGTGGGAAAGATTTCAAGGATCCAACAAGCCTCAGAAACCATTTACTCAGACATAAAAATAAAAGCCATAGTTGTAATATATGTGGAAAGACATGTATGGACACTATGACTTGGCGTCATCATAAAGATTCTCACTCAAAACAAGTTTCATGCCAAGTTTGTGGAAGGATTTTGAGTTCTGCCTGTAGACTTAAAGAGCACATGAATATTCATACAGGTGACAAGCCCATTGAGTGCGATGTTTGTCATAAGAAATTGCCCACAAGAAGTGCTCTTAAAAACCACAAAGCTCGTATGCACAATAAAGGTAATGTGGGCAACAAATGTGTTATATGTGGCGAAGTTTTCAAAACAAATTTCGCCAGAAACTCCCACCATCTACTGAAACATACAGAAGAAGAGAGAAAGCAGCACAATGTTGTTGTAAAAATGTTCATGTGTGATTTTTGTGGGAAAACATTGAGGCTTGAGTACAAGACATCACACCTGAATAAACATAAGAATAAGAATGAAATCCGGCATGTTTGTGACATTTGTGGGAAAGGATTTGTAAGGTTATCCCTGCTGAAAATGCATATTGGGGAACACAAGGATGCTCAAGGGGAAAGAGTTTTGACAGAGGAAGAGAGAGGAACTTTAGAAACATCTTTGCAGTTTGAAAACGAATATGAACTTAAACATGAGTGTGACGTGTGTGGGAAAAAATTTAGGTTTGTGAACAGTTTAGCATACCACAAGAAGATTCATACTCAAGTGGAAAAGCCTTACAGATGTGAATCTTGTGGCAAACTGTTTAAGTTTGAACATCGATTAAGAGCGCACGAAAGAAGGCATCTTGGAGAAGAACAAGTGCACATGTGTGAAATTTGCGGCAAGGGTTTCCCACGTTATGTTCAGTTACAATCTCATTTGATAACACACTCTGATTTTAGACCCTATTCTTGCCCTGTCTGTGAACTAGGTTTTAAACATCATAAAAACATGCTACGACACATTAGGTTAGTTCATAAAGGTGAGCGCCGATTTACATGTGACGTCTGTGGCAAAAGTTTTGGCACAAGAAGTGTTTTAAAAATCCACTCCAGGATTCACACAGGAGAGAAACCATACTCATGCGAAATCTGTGGACATTCGTTTTCAGATCCAAGCACATTGTACAAGCATAGATTACTACACAGTAAGAGGGAACCAGAACCTACTGTGGTGTTTGAGGCAGATTTAGCAGATTTTTTGGTAAAGGGAGAATTTGGAGAAACAACAATACTTGTTTTGAGTTAAAAATGCATTGATTGTGTTTTATAAAATCTTCAATTACCAACAACCCTCTTCACCAACAAAAAGTTAATTTTTAAAAATTCCTGTAGGACCTGTTTTGTCATTTATTTTGCTGTGGCAGTGTCAGTAGAATGTTCAAATATTTGAGACTGTAACATGAGCCTGGTCACAAATGTGGACTGCATATCGATGGCCGACACATCAAACCTCTGATGTGGCTATTTTTTCTATAGCCACATCAGAGGTTTGATCCAGATATAAAGTATTCACTACAGATATCAAGACAGGTCATAACCCATTTTAAAAAGTGTATTGGAATCCTGATAAAGTCAACACATTGGGACCATATGTGTTGACTTTAAGCAAGAGTTGACTTTAATCATTACAAAAATATAAAGAAGTACAAAATGAAATTGCAAAACAGAGTTGACTTTAAGCAAAAGTTTCCCTTAAAGGTGTTGACTTTAAGTGGACTCCACTTTACATAAAAATAGCAACACAGATCTATCAGTTACCCACCCCATTGTGTGGCAATACCAAGCTTAACTTAAGCAAGCCCAGACACAGACATACAGAGCTACACGGGGATAAACCCTCAAGGCGGTTCACAATGCATTTTATGTTTCTTTATTTAGTTTTTTTTTTCCTTCAATTTTTGGTTGAATTATCTTGAGAATTAACACCTGTGAATAATAATCTGAAATTCTTTTATAATCCTAACAATAAAACAAGCCATCATATCTGAAACAAAAGAAAAGGAATTTTAGGCACTTGCAAATTCTGTAACAGCCCAGAATCTTTTTGTAAAAGAGGTGCAATAAGCAAGTATCAAATGATGTAATATTCCATGCATGTTTCCAGAAACTTGTCCTGATAATAAAAGAACTCAAAATTTCAACTTTTTAAAATGATTGCTGCATTATAGTTTTAAGTACAGTGCATATTTCTAAGACTCTCACCCTAAAAAAAACTGGTTAAAAGTGTCACATACCCTGAAAAGATTTATTGTTTTTTTAAAAAAATATTTTAGTGTTAAATTCTTGTTTAACAGCGTTGCAGCAGGGATTACATTGTTTTCCAAAGTTTTCAGATTTCCATTAAAAAAAAAAAAATCAATTTCCTGACTTTTTACACTGCTAAAAATTTGTGATCATTTTTCAAATTGAATGAAGACCCTTAAAGTGGATGTATTCTTGTTAATGTTACTCAATGACGAATAGGATGTCAGACATACTGTGTATTCCGCATGAGGTAACTACTGGGGGCCAGACATGTATCGATCTGATTGTGAGAGGACAAAGGCACCAATGGCTACATCTTTTCATGTTTGTCAAATAGGAAGGCTACAATAAATAACATATGTACAATAATAATTTTTAATATCCTGTTATTTGAGCACAGCTATTTATGAACTGCTTAAAATTGTTTGCATTATCAATATCAGAGGTTTGTGTAAAAGAGGAGGTTTATATTAAAGTGTCTGTGTGGCTGAATTCAATTTCCTGTTCTTGCAAACAAGAGTCAATGGATTGCTAATACTATAATAGAGATAAAAGAAAGAAATATTCGGGGATAATTTTCATGTTTGTTTTGAAGAGAAATAGGTGTTAAACGAATTAATTTCAAACCTAGTTCACTGTAACTCTTTATTCTATGTTGTGAATAGAGGATTTTGTTGTGGTGGGATCTTATTCTCAGTTGTTGCATTTTTGGCTCCTTTCTAAATTGGGTTTAAAAACTGAATGCTTTTTTCCTCAAACCTATGCATTGCTGTAGACTTACATTCAAGTTTGTTGAGATTTTAGGGTGAAGAGTAACTTAGTAATGAAACCAGTTGAACTTTGGTAGGTCTAAAGAAAAACTGTGTACATTACATGTATTGACAGGAAGATTATCTTAAAGTTTAGCTGTAGAGGCCTCCAATGTAACTTGTATCATTGGAAATCAAATTTTGTGTGTTTTAAATTAAGACATACATGTATTTACATAAAAGTCTTTCATTAAACTTTATGGTACATGCACCAGTGCTTTTCTTAGTCAGCCTAGAGCCTGTTGTGATTATTGTAAGGCCATTGCCATGTTTTGAGTCACTGAGTAATATGAAATTGTTTAAGACTTAAATCTATTTTGATGTGCATAATTAGGTTTACCCTTTATGCATCTCATTTAACCAACTTTATAATTTTACTAGGCCTAAATAAGAATTGCTAGGAAAATTCTGGGAAAAAATATGCTTACCATCTACGTAGATTTACATCTTTAACTAATATTGCTTATGGCTAGGAAAATTGAGGCTTATGATGTAGACCTGTGTCTTCTCTTCGTCTGCCTTGGTATCATCGAAGATTTTCTTATTTTAACGGCTTGAATAGTGCTTGTACTGGGTGTGGGCTTTAAATTGAATTACACTGTAAAATTTTGATTGATCATGGTATAATTTGTGGCCTTTTTTTATGATTGCAAGACTTCAAAATTGCAGCTAAATCTATTCTTATTATTGTTTACTGCTCCAGTTTACTTTCAATGTTTTGTTGTGAAAATTATGTTTGCAACGCACTCACATTTTTGAAGCATTAGTAAATAGACTGGTATAAAACATTTCAACAACATTCCTCACCAATTTGTTTCTCTTAATGGAGGGCAGGACTTTGTTAGTGATCTGAGAAATGGCTATTTTTGCTTTATTTTTTTCTACAAATCCTCTTTTTTATTTAAGTTATCCCTGTAATAAGTGTAAAATTAAAAGGATGGTGATATTCTTTAAACTGGAGCTAGTTTTCCAACCGCCTTTAATTAAGGAGTCAGATTATGTTGGAGCTAATAGAAGTTGAAATTTGGTAAACCATCATTATAAACTTTCAAGTTGAGTTTTTTTCTTTTTGATTATTTTATGTTAAATATTTGTAATAAGAAAAAAACTTTGTAAAGTTATTATGTTTCATTTCTTAAGCTGTAACAATAACTATTTGATGTCATCTATTTTGCTACATCACAATGCTTTGTCATAAATTTTTTAATCGATTAACCAAGAAATATATATATTATGTACATGTGATTTATAGCAAACATTTTGTTTAAAAAGGGCTGTAACTCAAAACTAGTCTAACTCTAAAGGACTTGTGCCTGATCCACCCCTGGTTGCCTCATACAGAAATGGATACAGTGCTCAAAACTGGTCGCTTGTGTCAAGTTATGATGCAGTGCAAAAATTCATTTTGATTTTCTTTCATTTCTTTTAATCGATTAGTTTTTTTCTGCTAAAATTTACAATTTTTACAATACAAAATTACGTTATTTAAATGGGTCTAGGGTAAACTAAAAGTCTTTTCTAGGCCGTATAATTTTCTTTGCTGCTTTGATCTGCATATTATTCAACAATTTTGCAACCTTTTGTCCTAGGCTCATAATCATATCAATTATACTACAAGATGAGGGAAAATAAATATTCTATAAAAGCAAGTTTGAATTACATCTATTATAGGCCTATTTGAATTATGTGGCTTTGAGCTGTTTCTTCTTGGTTGTAACTTTCTTCTCATCAAGCCACTTATGTTGTCTAAGTCAGTAAGAGTGCCAGTAAATTTTAATTTTTGTTTCTATTGAAACGTTTTGTGTTTTCAACTTATATGCACTTAAAATCTATTTTAGGTTGTTTTCCCGCTATATTAGGACAAAATGTCTCTTGATGTAGAAATAAATCCCATAGGCATATGAAAAAGGATTGCTGCTTTTGTTAGAAATTTTCAAGAACATCATTTTTTCCAAATCATTTCATATGTCAATTTAGTTGGAAACCCAATTATGAATTATGATGCCCACTAAATTTCTGATTTCTAGATCTAAAATGCACATCCAATTTAGATTTAGATCTTGGCTAATGATTAAATAGCCTACTCTTTATTTGAGATAAAACTAACCTAATGTGTTCAGTGATCCATCAAACAAAAGTTCAGCCTTTGTAGAACACAGTCTTTTGCAGTATTCTTTGTAGTTGTTTCCGATTCAAACAAAGTAACATATAATGCACTAAATCTCTTTACAACTGTAGTTGTGAGGCCTACCAGTGGCCCTTGAATGTTGCTGCAATTTTTTTACCATGTGTATGAAGACTTACTGCATTGATTCTAAGCAAGCTTTACTGCTAATGGATATCTTATTGTTACATGATAATTGCATGCGAAGTAGCAAATGTAGGCAACATGTTACAGTTTATGGCTGATATTTCTGCTGGCTTTTCTTCATTGTTGATGCTCCTTTTGTGTTTCATTTAAATAAAGGATGGAAGTCTTTCAGTTTCACTTGCAGTTTCTACTCTTTTTTTTTTTACTACAGCAAATTTATTTTTACTTTCTGTAATGCAGTTGTTACTCCATTGTTTCCACTTTCTCATCACTGCTGTCACAAATTCACACCTCCCCCTCATAGGCCACCACCAACTTACAAACTCTAGCCTATTGTTAAAATCTAGCATGCATTGACAACGTATGGCCTATAACTAACAGTTAAGTACAATTGGTCCCAAACTCGTTTGATCATTAAGTTATAACTGAATGGTTACAAAGCCATGATGAGGCAAGGAGAGAACCCATTATCAACATGTAACAGTTTTGTTTTACCCTTATACAGCCCATGATAATTTAATGATGATTAATATTATTGTCCCCTTTTCTAACACTGACAGAAATTTTTCCTTATTAATTTTTTTGTCTGAATAATTGCCATGAGAAGACTTGCAAAGTTTTTTTGTAAAAATCACTTTTCATAAGTTATGCCGCAAACAGCTGTAACACTAACAGTAAAAACTGAATTATTTGTACAAATTTAAATTGAACCTTTAAACCTTTTCTTGCTTGTTTTAAGGTCTGATTTTTTTTTTACTTTTCATGTCTCACACGATTTCAACTGAGGTGGAACAAAATGTATAGGGTGTGAGATACTGCGGAAAGATAACACATCATTCAGTTTTTATCTAAAACAGGAAACTGAAAATTTAATCTTAAATCAAAATATGAATATGTCTTGCAACCAGTCAAAATGAGTTTTAACTGAAGTTGAAATTGAATGAAATGTGAAATACATGTATATTGGTATACCAGAAAAGATGATTTTTCCTACTTTCAAGTACATGTACAACAAACAAAATGCTTGCAGGCAAGAACGATAATTTTGCACTCTATTATCCTCCCTAAGTGGGTACCTCAAATACAAATACATGTATGTGGTGGCCGAGAAAAACCCTGCCATTGTACCAAACCTGTCGTCTAAATATTTTTAGTTTTTCCTCACTCCTCTCTGACTAAGCAAAGTGCAGTTTGCTCTAAGTCTAACAATTCAAAAGGTATCAACTAGACCCAAGCTATGGCTTTCCTATAAGGTTGCAATATACATGTATTTACACTAGGTTTACCCTGTATTTACTTTGTATATATTTACACTAAGTTTTTACATTTCTTGCAATTTTGAACGTTTGGAAGCCTCTAACACCGTAAACTATAACACCTTCTTAATTAACAATTGAGACATCTGACTCATTACAATGGTTAGGAGACAAGTGTTTAAATCAGAGTTTGACATTCACCCAAAAAAAAGCTAACTTAGAATTGATTTTTTGAAATGATCGAAAATGGTCTTCATTGGTTTAGAATCGGTTGAAATTTCACAAGGGCAATGAACTTTCATATCCCGTACTGATATTGAAAATAATTGATAAAAGACGTCCAATCTATTTTCAAAAGCCTATGACTTGTATTTCAGTTTTCTTCTTCACTTTGACCTTGTTTTTCCTGGGGCTGCGCACAAATGTTGTATTAAATGCATAATCTCAGGGGATGGATCTACATGTAACTTCCATGAACCTGCAGTCCCCCCGTGGACAAGCTGAATTGTATGCCCTTTTCTATAATTTAGTTAACAAGTGAATAATGTCTTTATATAGCGCCTATTCCACTAAAATGCTTTAAAGGCTGCACATGGGTTCCGCGACAGGCCGTTAACAACCAAATCATTTTCTGAACTTACACAAGAGCAGCAAACAAAGCCTATCACTGTAGCCAATGACAATATCTTTCAGTTTCACAGCCCATAGTCGGGTACTCAGGTAAGGGATGAGTGAGGCGGAGAAATGTGTGTAAATAGACTTTCTCAAGGACTAAGCGTTGACCTGCTCAAAGCAGGGCTTGAACCCCGCGCCATCTCAGCCGGAAAGACAAGCTTCTACCACTAGACCGCGACGCCACAAAGTTATACAAATGTATTGGTGTTTATGTAAAGCTGTTGTCTGCCAGAAAGATAAGACAATTTTGCAAGCTATTGACAAATTCCATGTTTGCTTATGAACGGTGTTTCCTGCTTGTTATTTTACAATCAAATTATAGATTTTTTAAAGGAAGGGAAGTAAAAGTCCTTTTTTAACTTTTATTGGTTAATTCCCTTTTATTGCGCTGAGCTTAACGGTCTAACTAGGTCCTACTGGCAGAAAAAAAAACATTTTATAATTTTTTTTATCAAAGGCATTATGAACAATAAAAATTTTAAATAGCCATAAAACTGATTTTTTTTCTAGATCATAGATTTTTGTTGTTTTAACCGCTGCCTTATTCTTAATTTTTTTTACGGGCATATACAGAGACAAATTAGCCGATAAACATATTTATCATTGAACTGACTAACAGTAAATATGGATCATCTACAAAAAGATCGTTTTAATCTACGAGCTGTCAGTTCATTTTTTGTTAACACCAGCGATTACAATGGGTACAGTAGGATGAAGGGAAATAGGGAAAGCGAAAAGAGAAATTTGCAGTAATTAAAAGCAAGAAAAATACATATTCATCTTGGTAATCAAGCATCAAATAGCTTTCTCCCTTCCCAAGAGGAATTTTGCTAAGTTTGAGTCGCGACTTACGAAAGTCTTATTAATTTGAAAAATGCTGTGGAAAATAACTAAACGTTTTTAATTTCGCATGGGCCGATAGTTAACGATACTGAAGAATACCCTCAAATAATATTTATCATGTTCTGTGAAAGAATGAAACCTCGTGGAATATTTTTACAATCTGTTGAGCAACGACAAATAAAAACACAGGCACACACTTAAAAACCGTTCTGGATAAGATGATGTATCATTACATGTTTTAAGAAAAAAATAAGACTGACATTTTTTTTTGCTACTTTATCATATATGCTAGACGTTTAACCCAACAATGAATTCTTAAGTCAGTTTTGAAAAGTTTCCACGATACACCTTTACTGGCTGATCCATTGTTTGAAATATTCACAAACTTCATCAGCTAACAATGACCAGTCATTAATGACGATATTTCAAGCCCTGAGTTATAAGTTTTGGACAGCTCTGCCCAAACATTTAAAACAACAATAATTTAGCCAGTAAAGGCGTATCGTGATACCTTTTCAAACTTACTTAAATCATATTACATAGCTAGGCACAAAATTTAGGTTAACTAAATGTGACAATTGTTACGCTCCTGCGAATTAGGTTATTTTACCATAGAGCCTATGATATTTCAAGCCATTAATTTACTTTAGTTCAACCTATGTATTTATTTCAATTTGCTTAAGAATACTGGAATAGTAGTAGGAAATTTTCAAACATTTTTAAATTTACAAATTACCTTGTCTATGTTTTTCCACTTCATTTATCGTTTTTTAATTGATTTTCCAAATTTCATTTTTCTTCGTTATCTTTGTATAGTAAACTTGTATGAAAGAAATCATGTAGTTTTTTGTGAAGCGATTTAGACTATTTGTTATAGTAAAAGGCATTTTGTAAATCTAGATACTATTGTTAATATTATTACAACCAAACCTTATCCCTACAACCCATGGTCCAAATCCAATACAAGAGCAACATGGCATCGTAGCGAGATTATAACTCTTAAAAAAAGGCAGAATCTATTGGTATGAGTCTCACAACCAGTGCAAATCAATCGGAGTTTTGCAGTGTAGTAACTCACAAGGCTTAAGATATTTTTTATGCTTACGAGCTGGATGGTTGAACATGTAAAATATTGTCGCTATCAACTCAGTTACAGGTTTTTTCAGTGGCGCATTTTCTTTTTTCATTGAAAAGAGTGATTTGGTAAAGCTAGACATTTTTGATGCTGCAATGATATCCAGCCTTCAAAACTTTCTGTCCACGAATGATTTTCTCTTGTCATATTCCTTTGAACTTTTTTCGTGTCTGGTAATTTATGGTCCGTTCACATTGCGTTATTATGTCACACTAAGGCTAAGTAACGCTGCTAGACCGGCTAAACGGTTGAGATTCTTTTTTGCTTTCTCGTAGCAAAGCTAGCACCCGTATGGGAGGATCTTAATTCTTAGTGGATATAAGGACAGGATAGGAATATGCCTCAAAAACCGTAGGCCTACTTGACTTTATAGGATGGCATACGCGTCATGTGAAGGGGCCATGAGCAGTTAAATCTTTTTTTGTACTAACTTTATACTCCACGTCTCTTGACTTACTTGACTTAGTGCCGTGGCGCATCCCAGTTCTCTGTCTGCGACGCTTCGGCAGCTCTCTCTATCTTTGCCGTCATTTCACGCCACTGCCTTCTATCTTGTGCGAGTGCAGTGATCTTATCCAGCTCAT
>BMAT01006822.1:70549-81974 GCA_019649035.1 Elysia marginata
CAGACATGGTCCTGTGTTCAGTAATAAACAGTACTAAAAAGTAATAAATAAAATCCAAATGTGATCACACAACAACCAAAAAAATGAACATGCTCATTCATGTGTGTGATGAATGATGTGTGATGAGTTATGAGTGATGTGTGATGTGTGATCAGTCCGACTCGCAAAGTCGTTACAGTGTGTTCATTTCGTGTGTGATGTGTGATGAATGATGAATGATGTGTGATTAGTGCGACGTCTCCCTTACATAGGCAGGGCGAAACAAGTTTATGTACACGACACCACCAACCTTGCAACACAGCGAATTGAGTGTAATAGGAAAGAAAACTTAACAATTTAGACCTCCAAATCAAAACGAAATTTGGACACCAGATGAGCAAATCTAGGCAGAAGTTAACTCTACAAAGTACAAAAAAAAATTCACCGTTCAATCAGAACCGACAATCAATACAATAAGAACAAAAAAAAAATTGGGGACGGGAATCTATTAAACCGTTATGACCTACGGAATGTAAGGGAAAAAAATGCGACTTTAGTCCTCACTCAGGGTTCCTCATATGTTCTGCCGACACGCCTGTTCAATTTTGAAAGCTGGAGATTGAACCAAGGAAACAATAGTAATTCTCACCAATCACTGGTTGAAACCATACGCTCTGAAAATATAAAGTAGAAAAATGCATGAGAAAAGAGCAATGTAACTTACGACAGTCAAAAATGAAATCTGACTCCCTACAATATAAATTTAAAATGTCCCCTCCAAAAATGTTAGGCAGTGGTGACCCTCTAAACTAAGCGTTAGGGTTTAACCTTTCATATATTGGCTACTACGTAGTTACATGTAAAATAGAGACATATTTAACGTGCGTTTCAATTAAAACCATAAGGCAATTCTAAAAGACAGCTTTACATTTATTACTTTAAAGGACTAAGAAATCAAAATAGAGAAATACAAAAGGACCACGAGGGTCCCCGATACACAATACTTATGACACTAGCACTTGGCACGGGTACTTGACAGGGTGGCGTAGGTCCCTCTAATGTCCCTCTCCGCGGCTTCAATCCAAGGCCCCGAGTCCAGCAAGTACTCCAAATTTTATACAGCCGCTGATCCACGCTCAGTAATTAAAACTCATTCACACACGAAGCATGCATACCCAGTCAACTTATACTATCAGCACAATCATCAAAAATATATTAACTCTCTCGCTACTGCTAAATACAATTTTGTTTTTCAATTAATTCTTTCGCTCCCAACAAAGGAGATTCATGATCTTCTACCAGTTCATACCCCACAAAATGGTGAAGGGCTGCGATTTAGAATCCGCGAAAGCGAAACATATTATAAAGCCCTTAAACACCTTAGACTTCATTTGCTCAGACACAACAAGACGCATTGTTGTGATATATCATATGTGGGAAAAAAGATATATTGCCAAGTTCGGCTATGCAGGTGCAGTGAGCACTGGCAATACTTCCGCATTCGTGAAGTTTAATCCACGGTAGCATAGTTTTGGCCGAAAGCTTCTGCGATTGTAGGACCTGTAAATATATTTACATTATTTTATAAAAAGGTTTAGGATTTGCGAAGATCTAATAAAATATTTAGGTGTGCTACATTACTACAATGCAATATTGAAGTCCTTGGCTTACATTTTCATGGTTGGGAGCATGGAATCTTTAAAAAGCCTTCAGGTTGCTCAACTCTGAGCCACAAAATCTTTAAAGCCTGCAAATTCCAAGTATACTACATATGCACTAACCTCATACTTTTCCCAGAAAGTTTTAACATCTTTTTTTCCTAGCATCCATCAGTGCGCTGTTGGAGCAAGTTTCTATCCAATTCCATTATCCCATCCGTTTTCTCTTCAATTTGATAACTCTTGCAAAATGATATCATCTACCTTACTAATATGGGCCCTTGACCACCCGTATAAAATTTCATCTCATTTGAACTTGAAGGGTCAGGGTTTGAGTCCCATAGTATGAACCTAAAATAGTCTTATTTGGCGTGGCTGGGGTCTTTGTGGACTCCCTAACACACAAAGAGAAGAAAGCTATGGAAATTCACATTTGTCATTACTGGGGTCCGCCTGGACCCCCCAACTTTCAAAAGAGAAAAAAAATAAAAGCAACACCAATTACATGCATGAGCTATGTTAAAAAAGATTTAAAGAAGGCCTTTTCAATGAGTGAAATAGAATTTATTGTGCTCAAATTACAAAAGTTTTAGAACGTTTTTACTAAAATTAGAACTTTCATTATGAAGAATAACAAGCAGAGTGAATCTCCTGTAGGTAATCATTTATTGCATGTTGTTGCCAAGGTGCAGTTATTCATACTAGTGTCTCACTTTTTGATTTGCTTTTCAGTTTAGGAGAAAAAATACACATGCACACATTATGTTGCTTAGTTTGTGTGTTTGTAACAAAAATGCATTTGATCTAAAATTAAAGTTAAAATTTGGAGCCAAAAACTCTGGCTTTGTTGTAAAATCATACAAAAATTACATAAAAAGGTTCTGTGTGATCTATCAAACCAATACATGTATATAAAAACTATTGTAATAAGGTACCGGCAGCCTAAATTTCAAAATTGAGATACAGCAGTAAAAACTGTTTTTAATGAAAGCTAGTCATTTAAGAAAGATACATTCAAAATTTTAAGCCAATATGTTGAATACTATTTGAGTTACGGCATGTTGATGTTGGTGATTTTTGTGAAAAAAAATGCATAAGTTACAATATTTCATGACTTCAAGAACGAAAAACTTTTTACCAAATGTCTATTTGAGACTCATATTTCTTGAAACAAGAGCCAAACATATGAACTTTACAATAAAAGACCATTGCTTGGTTGAAAATGCAGGAATCTGATTATACAGTGTCAAAATCAAGAAAAATGCTGTAACGTCTGTGTCACTCACTTCTCACTTCTCGCACCTCATCCCAGGGAGGGGTCGGCGGTCCGGATCGGTCGTCTCCAAAAGTCTCTGTCGTCTGCATCTTCTGGCACCACCCGCAGTTCCCGCATGTCTCGGTCCACCAGATCGCGCCATCTCCCTCTCAGTCTGCCTCTTGGTCGCCTTCCGGGGACTCCATGTCCATCACTTGTCTGAGGTTGCTTTCTTGCTCCCTTCGGTGCACATGGCCAAACCATCTCAGTCTGCTCTCCCTTGCTTTGCTTTTTATACTCCCCACCCCCAGCTCTTTTCTGATATCTTCACCCTTCATTTTGTCTTTCAATGTCACCCCCTTTATTCTTCTCAGTATTCTCATTTCTGTCTTCTCTAGAATGTTTTCCCCTTTCACTCCGGTCGTCCAGCATTCTGCTCCATACAAGATGACAGGTCTCACCACTGTGGTATATAGCTTGGTCTTTAACTTTGTTGGTATCTTTTTATCTGCTATGACTGGCCCCAGTTCTCTCCACTTTTGCCACGCAGCCTTCACTCTTGCTCTTACTGCTGTTTCTGGTTCCCCCTCTTTGCTGAATGTGACCCCTAGGTATTTGAACTGATCCACTTGATTCAGCTCCCTGCCTTCCTTATCTTTGATGTTCACCTTAGTTCTATTCCTGCCACTAACCATCACTTCAGTTTTCCCTGTATTCACTTTCACTTTCAGTCCCTTGCTCTCCAATCCAATCTGCCACTTCAGCCATCTTCTCTGGAGTTCCTCCTCTGAGTCAGCTATGATTGCCAGGTCGTCTGCAAAGAGCAGTTCCCATGGTAGCCCGTTTCTGCACTCCTCGCTGATTGTGTATAGCACAATGGTAAAGAGAAAGGGGCTAAGGCCTGATCCCTGGTGGAGTCCAACCTCAATCTTAAACTGACCTGTTTTGCCATGAGCTGTGTGCACCACTGTTTTTGCCTTTTAGTAGGTTGCCTTTACTAGGCGGATTAGCTTTTCTGGAACTTTCCTCTTTCTGAGTGACCAGTACACCAGGTCTCTCGGCACTCTGTCATACGCCTTTGCAAGGTCAACAAAAGTTCTTCTGTATCCTTCTCCGCCTTCCCCTTAATGGGCGTTTAGATCAGCTCCAATTATCACCTTTTCTCCTACTGGTATGCTGTCTATCATACACACTAGGTCTTTGGTGAGCTCTTCCTTATTGACTTCTTTCTCTCCGACCTGTGGGGCATATGCTGAGATGATGTTTATCATTCCCCCCCCCTGAAATCAGTTTTACTTTTATTAGTCTGTCTGAGTGTCTATCAACCTGCACAACCTGTTCTGATAGATGTGGGCTTAGGATTATGCGCTGTAACGTCTGTGTGAAAAAAGTAAAAATTGGCTGGACACCCATTTTAAGATACCACTAGTTCAAAAAATTATTCACAAATCCCACAACTTAAACTTTAATCAAAGGACTATAAAACACAGAACAGGCCCAATTTTTTCAGGGTAATAGGCAGCTTATTTTGGACTTTATTTTGAGCCGAGGATTGGCTTGCGGACATTTTCTCACTTTTAAGACGTTGGAAAATCAGAAAAATTTGATGTTTTTACTAAATATCTCAGAGAGTAATAAAGACAGACATGCAAATCATATATCAAGTTCAAGGATTTTACTACGGGATTTCATATTAACAGCTCTTGTGCATGAAATATGAATGGTAATAAAGTTATGACCGTTTGAAGCCTGCAAATCGGGAATATTTTGCTAAAACTTGCCTATTGCTAGTTTTAAAGAAGAGTTTGCAGCACCAAAATATAAGTTTTTAACAACACTTTCATGTACAACTACAAGTAGTTATTTCTCATAATTTTAAAAATTTTATGAAACATTGCTTGTTTATGTTTTTGAGACAAGAATTATTATGTTATTACGTAATGTTATGCACATGTTTGATTAGTTTCAGCGAGTTGAATGCGTTTCTGTTGTATTTCTTTGCTTGAAAACTAAAATTTAAACAGGAAGATCAGGTGAAAATTTTAAAATTAATAGAACTATTAGATATGCATATTTTCACAATCTGCTCGTTAAAACTAAAAGATAATAAAGATCATGTAAATCGGTTAAAAAACAACAAAGTTATGAAATTTTAAAAGTTTATTAAACTTAGAATATTTGCGGCCGCGCTACAGTACAAAATGCAGACTTTACATCGCGATATACACAGCTGAAAAAGAAATACAACCTCAAAAAAGATTTCACATACAGAAAAGTAAACAAAGTTGAATATTCATAAGTTTCATAAATTTAAAAACATTATTATTGAAGATACAGCAATGCAAAAATGGTGGAAAATCAAAATTTTACGCATAATTTACGCCAAAAATGTCATAAAGGCCATTTCCTATGTCACGTGTAAAAAATAATTCTGGTCATACCAGCCTAATTACTTTTTCAGCCCATAACTACTACATATAGATAAAGTAATTTTTTTCTAGAGTATTAGGCAATAAGTAAAAGAAATATAAGCAAGCAAAATATGATCTCAGGCTAAAAATTGACATTTTTTAAAAAAATTGGCTGAATTAGGCAAAGACAGCTGTATACAACATTAAAAATCATGAAAAAATATTTTTTGGAGTACAAAGATGAATAATATATCAAATGAAAGTTTTTTTGTTCTCTTTGTTTTGATCCATCAATCAAAACTATAGAAACATTACCGGTAGTTTTAACGATGTTTAAAAACATACTACTGGCATTTAAAAGTTGTGACTGACACAGACAAAGACCGCTGTTTATGATGACGAAAGAAGTCCTAAAATAAAAACTTTTTTGAGTACAAAGATGAATAATATATCAAATGAAAGGTCTTTTTGTTCTTGTTCTTTTGATTTATCAATCAAAACTATAGACACATTATTTTTATCAATAAATATAAAACTATACCATTGGCATTAAAAAAACCCAACTAATTTACATAGACAAAGACCACTGTTTATGATGGCCTAAAAAATTTCTTAGGAGCACAAAGATGTCCTTATTCATCACTTCCGTGATCGGTGAAGCGTAAGGCGACGACGAGCGTCTAATTATCTTGTCGATTTCTTTGTCGACGGCATCGGTTGCGTGGACCGGAATTGGATACTGGCTTATCTGAAAGACTGAAAGGGTTTCTCATCCGTCAGACGGATGTGATGCTTTACAATATTCGTGATGTCCTGCCTGGAACGTCGCTTAGGCGCCAGCCTGCCGCTGATGCTGTGCTGGAGCTGAAACTGGAGCTGGGGCTCTGCTGGTGCTGGGGCTGTCACTGGCGCTGGTGTTGAACCGGGCTGCCAATGGTGCTGGGGCTCCGTTGGTGTTGAACAGGGCCTGCCAATGGTGCTGGGGCTCTGCTGGTTTCTGGTCGAGAAGTCTGTTCTTTATGATGTCCCCTTCATGTCGTAAGAGGAGATATAGCTCAGGGGAGCACACAATTTGATGACCCAAAAAGCCGTTTATAAAATTCAGTAGTCTTTATTTCTTTAGGCAATTGATAATCACATGCATTCGGTAGTAGTAGACGTAGACGACCCTTCGCTGGTTTGATACAGCTAATCTTCTTCCAACTTAGGGATTAACTCCTAGCGGAGAGACTCGGTATCTTTACCTTTTTAGCTCGGCTGCTATCTCGGGACTGAAACCGAATCTACACTTTTGTGCCTAGGTTTAGCACTAGGGTGTAGGCTCGAACCTGAGTTGAGCAAAATCAAGCCACGCTTGTGGTGAGTCGTGTTCCTCCTATTGCCTACCGGCTGCGTGTGTCACACTCACGACAATATGTAAAACTAAAAGGTTGTTTCCTTCTCTTTCTCTTGATGCATGAATCAAAGCTACAGAAATAGTTTCATCTATATTTTAGAGCATAAAAAGTTTGACTACCATGAATAAAATGTGTACTAATTGGAGTACAAATATTAATAAAAAGAAAATCTTTTTTCTTTTCATTCTTCTGTACTATAAGTTCAAAAAAATAGACACATAAGTTTCATCAATATTTTCAAACATGGTAGAGCAAACAAGAACGGCCCTGAGTCTGATTATCATGAATACATTTATTAAATCATTTGAAATTAGAAAATAATGAATAAAAATCATTGCATGCCTAATTAATGGAAACCATCAAGTTAACATACAGATACTTAATAACACCGAAAAAAAACCAGAGTGAAAAGAAATGGCAAATTATTGTTTGAGATGAAGGATTACACAATGGATAACAGGCAAAATATTCAAATGAAATCAGTACTCAACTTCACACAGCTATCCACCAAGTAAAATAAAATAATAACAAATCCTCTAATGTTATTTCATATTAACGGCATAAACGCAAGGATAAAGCTTTTATCATGAGCCAGACCTATTACTTGAAGCATTGATAGAGTAATTTCTTGGAAGTTAGAAAACAATGGATAGATTGTTTGTACGTCTCATGGGGTTGACATCAATTATACATAAGTAAAAAACCATTTGAAATTTTCTAAATGACAAATTAATCATGTTTGAGTTTAGGAAAAAGAAAAAGGGCAAATGTTAACAGACACCGTCCGGTAGTGTTTCTTAGACAAAACGAGCAGAAAGCAAATTATGTACTTAGCCTTTAGAAGAGATCGTCAAAGAAAGCAAGAGCTAGTTGATTTGCTAAAAATTGTTATCGGTGCAACTGATATTGTGAATGTGAGGCTGTGCTGCAAAAAATTGTGCCAATGTTTTATTTCCTAAAGTGTTTGTTTTTTTACATATTATTATAAGGGTGCAGGCTATTACTTTAACAAGACACTACTAGTACTACCGGTAATGGTTGATCATAAAGAGGATAACAATGTTTAACATAATCACTGGGTAGACAGTATCATTACTCTGAATTTGAAGTTGGATTTGAGACATCTAAAATTTGTTTGATTTTTATCATACAAAGCTTGTTTGTTCCCTGACAAGGTTATGTCATCTCCTTTAACAACAGATCTGAAACGGATTTGATCTTTAACAAGCCTTTCTGTGGCTTTTGGATCATTAAAAATTCGGTCCAATTCTTCTTTTGTCGAAGCAAGAGGAACACCAAGCATAGCATTGATAGCAGCTAGAGTTCTTTCTTGACTTTTTATGTCTTTCTCATCCTTTAGCCATTTATTTTCTTCAATTCTTTCTTCCACTTTCTGCGAAACTGCCTTCCTTTCATCATTATGATGTTGCCTCCACTCTGACCCAAACTCAATACTTTTCTGAATAAGTTCATGCTTTTGACCTTGGCTTTGATCTGCTAGCCACTTGGCAGTTTAGTTGTGTCTCCACATACAATGGGTTGATCGAATGCAAAGTGAAGCATTCCTTCTCTTATTGAGATCGTAGTCTAGATCTCCAAAAAGGCGCTCTCCTGTCAGGTTTGTCAATGGGCATGTTTTTAGAACCTTCTTTACATCCTCTCCTGTATCACCACCAAAGACCCCTTCATCAAGAAAATCCGATAGTTGCCTTTTGAAAGCCTTTCCACTTGTTTCCACAATCACTTTCAAAGCTTTAGAAAGCATCTCTTTGTCAAAGAAATCAGATTTCAAAAAATCTTGCAGGACTTCCTTATCATTTTCTTTTGCTTGGAAGTCAGAAAAAACACTTTGTGCAGAGGCTGGATCAAATCCTTCAACATCCCAAAGGGCCAGCACAGTATCCATGGTTTTTACGTAGACTGGAAAATCAAGATATGTCCTCTGGCTGTTCATCAAAAGCCAGTAAGGCTCAGAAAAATGGGCATGAAAAAAAAAGAGATAGCAACAATGTTTGAAAGTCCTCTTCTGTCCTTCAAAACAGCAATGATAGATTTGAGTTTTAGATTAGAATGAGAAACATAGTTGGTGAGGTAGTCAAGGATGTAATTTTTGTGAAAAAGCAAGGCTGTTGCATTTTGAAATGAATTGTTGAAGCGATTTGAATGGTAACTTGTGAACATAGATGTTTTGCCCTTTAAAGCACAATACAACAAAGTAGAGTTGAGAATCAAAGGTATAATATCCATCATCAAGAAACATGAATGATGAAGAAATAGAAAACAGCGATTTCATGTAAGAAAAATCCAAGGAAAGCAACAAAGGATAATCCAAATGGAAAGTCAATGCCCCACAGGGAAAAACACGTCCGCTTCGCACGGCTGTTGACCAACAAACTGAGTGCTGATTGGCTAGCGGTTCTTCATGTGATCTCTGTCGCCTCCACCAAGATGAACAATAACTACAGTTAACCTGCAACTTACAGGTAAGTCTATCTTAACTGTAACATATAGCTCAGCCACTCTTGTCTTGCTCCACTTTTTTCATCACCTCTTGGGCCGAGGCATTCTGATGCCATGCGGATGATCCTTATTGCAGTACTTTCATTGTTTTTTTTCTTCAAATGATTTATACATTGGATTTGTATCTCGTCCTAACTTCTCTCCATCCTCTGTCCACTCCTTCTCAACAACAGTAATTCCTTCTACTGCTGCGCCTGATAAAGCTAACAAGAAGTGAGCATTATCGCTTACATTTTTCTCTTGCTTCAACTAATTCAAATTTGTCTTTGCTAAGGGAAGCGTTTATTTCTACTTGCAAAGTTAGTTTTGGCGAGGTATCATCATGTTTTTGTCGTAGTTCAGCTATAACTACATCTTTGGTGAAGCAAACTTTGCATTTATCAGGTTTTGTTGATGACTCTGACAGGGACAATTCTTTATTTAATGAAGGGCAATTTTAAGAAATTTTCTAACTCTATCGAAGACTGAGCAGATTTGTTTTAGTTTTTTGAGAGCTTTTTATAGTCACTAAAGCATTTGTCAACTTTTCTTTTTACCTGTGATATAATCAGATTGTAACAAGCTGCGCCTAATCTTGTCACCCATTTACAAACAAAGGATTGTCCTTCACGTTCTTGAGTACGCAACTTCTTTAAATCTACAACAACTTCATTAGTAATGTCATTTGATGGTGGTTGTAGATAAGGTTCTGCCCCCGATATATGATATCTCTTAAGGCCATGGGCAGATAGAGAGTCTGCCAGATGGTGAAAGCAGTGCTCCTTTTGAAGAAATCCATGAAGTGTATCTGCTGCTGCACTTGAACAAGTTTCAAGGATGAACTGAATATGTTGGTTAATCCGACTCTCTGTTACGGACTCTGTGTGAGGTACTACATGTAATTTCTCCACTGTTTTAGCTGAGGACGAAGAAAAATTTCACTTTAATTTTTTATGAAAAATATTTACAGATTCAAGCTTAATAAAAGTACCATAATAAAAGCAATGACTTAGTCGTAACTAATTTCCTTTATTTTCTTGACCTGACTAAAGGCAGTAATACAAACTCAAGAGTCTACCAATACTGTACTGCATTGTTAATCATGAAGAAAACTTTGACCTGGAAATTGGTTTGCTTGACGGCAAGAAAAAAAATACCAGCTAAAAATTACTCCAAGAGATTAAAAAATCTTTAACATGGCAAATAAAAACAAAAATCATAAGCCTTCCCAAGAGAGAGAGATAGAGTAAAAAAAAAACTCTTTAAGTTAAAACAATACGAAGATGGAAAAGATCTTTAAAATAAGATGGCTGTTATCAATTTTTGCACATATTTAATTATGTGCTCGAGTTCTATGGTTGCGCAATCAAAATATTTTTCTACGCGTGAAATCATTTACTAAACTCATTTTGAAAAAAATTTTCAGACAAATTTTGAGAAACTTAAAGGTACACTATCGTGCTACATTAAGAGAACTAGTTAGGAGTTTAATGTAATTATGAACAAATTGGCATCATGTAATTAACCATGAATGGCATGATGTGAAAAATCTAGTTCAAGTTTTACTACGAGAACAAGGAAAATAATGCAATAAAAACTACAGGTAAGAGTTTAATTTAATTCATCATGTAATAACAGAAACAAAGGTTGGAAAAGTTTACAATGATATAAAAAGTTTACTAAATTCAATGATATAAAAAGTATTCCATTACTAAATTGTAACTTTTTAACTTTAATATACTTTGAATTTTATGAAATAAAAATGGAATAAAATCTCATCAAGCTGATAGTCTGTGGTGTTAAATTTAGATATATCTCCCAGAGGCTTGAGAAACAATTTAATTTCAATACATTTGAAGAAAAGAACAATAAGTTTGAAAAGTTTGCAAGGTTGAATTTTTTACATTAGTTGTAGGAAATTTGCAAACAAAATACACATGGGCATCTACATGATCGTACTTATTTGACTGAAAATGAAAAAAAGTCATCAAAGTATGACAAACTGGACTGTTTACACAGGAAATGTGATCTATCCCAGAAGCTTGAAATAGTTGCCACATACTATATTTGAATGATCAGGGCAGGTATGGTTTTGGCACCTTTGGCAAATAGTTACATTTTTTGTCAACTTTTCTTGGACACATTTTACATCTGCTCTTTTTCTCGTTCCTGAAGTTGCATCTTGACTTGGTTTTTGTTCGACCCTTAGGGACCTTTCTTTAATGG
>BMAT01006831.1:33714-49175 GCA_019649035.1 Elysia marginata
AATCCCAGGTCGCTTCACCCACTCCTTAATATCCCGCCAGAGCCTCTTGACCTTCTGCGTGTTAACCTCTGGTTTGCCATGTTTGACGAAGTGCTTCTTATGGTTAACCGTGTCGTGACCGTACCCGAGTTCGCTGAGCTGACGATAAGCAGGCCAGGAATCCGAGTAGATGATGCTGCCGGGCCGAATAAACTTCTGGATGATAGGAATGAGCGTTACTGTACTGTTTTCTGTACTCACCGTTTAGAGGCACAACAAAACGAAGTTTCGATGTGCGCTCTATACCGCCAAACAACCAAACCTGGTTCAAAACTCGCCCCCTCTCGTACTTCCTCCGCACAATCAAGGTCTCATCCACCTCCACCTCCACTCCTACACCTCCGATAGGGTCCTGGTTAGAAAACCACTGCTCCGTCACCTCCGAACAGAAGGATCACCAGTCACACACTGTGTTAGGAGAAAATCTAAGGCAGTCCTGTATGGTCTTGTAATCCCAATGTGGACTAAGATAGTGGTTCACCAAAAGAACTAACTTCCAGGGTGCAAAGTGGCAGTTAGAAAGCAAAGATCCCTTGAACTGTGAAGCACTGAATCCGCAGTTTCTCTGTTTCTCTGTCTTAGGTACCCTAAAAGTAGATCTGCAGATAAACAGATGGCCCTGTTCACGAAAACTAAGAAAAGTTCCGCACTTCGGGCATGGAATTCTACTGGATCCGCTGCTGATAACTCCGTGAGAAATAAGATAATCCAAAGCACGTGAATTGTCGTTGTAGAAAGTAGCAATGATCTTGAAGTAGTTTGATTCGCACGAAGAGCATGTAGCCATGTCAGTGGTTTGAAGCACACTGACAACTTTACCAACGCTTTGTTCCTGCGACGAAATTTTACGCATGCGCAAAGTCACGAGGTCAGGTCGGACCCGGAACGAAGCTCGGACAACCGGACACACCCCTTCTATGCATGCGCAGGAAAGAGGCAAAGTCGTGCAAAGTCACGTGACCCGGATGATTTTGTAAACATGGCGGAATAATTGACGAAATGAAAGGTAAAATATTCCCAACTTCAAACTGCTATATCTCAAAAAGTATTTGTTTGCGACGGATGGGACTAACATTTTCGTGTTCAGCGTCGCAAAATCTATAAGGAGAAAGTGTTTTTAGACGCCATTTTAAGTGAGTAATTATTCTATAGAAATACCAATTTTTAACACATTAACTTATGATGGCCTGTTGTTTTTGTTTTTTTATACTAGGTGCAGATACATTTAATAAGCCTAGATGTACTTGTAAAATTTTCAGAAACCGGGAATTAATTTTCAGGCACTGGATGATTAACATAAAGCCTAATTCTATAAAAAGGATGAAAAGTCTACACTAATAGTAACAATAACCAGGGCATTTTGTAGTTATTCTGTATCGTGCACTATACATAACTGTGTGGTACTGGTAGTAATAGAACTGTGAGATAGCTGTTTTTTTAACGGAGCAACTGGGCACCCCAGCATTTAGCATAATTATTTTTTATTAATTCTTACATTTTATGTGCGTATAGGAATACCAAAACAATGTTGCACTTTTTGGGGTTAACTTGTAGTTGCAAACTTTTGACTCATGCAAGGTTGGCGCCTCTATTATATTTTGTATTTTGGGTGCAATTTTTAGCCGTGGGTTGAAAATATGCATTTTTGTTGAAAAATACTCTTTTTGAGAGTGGCTTGTAGTTGTACATTTTTCTCTTGTGCTGGGTTGGCAGCTCTGTGTTTCTATCTCAATTAGTTCCAGAGGTATTGGAAGAAATGAGCTCTGAAAATTTGGGTACTTTTAAAGAGACTTTTATCCAAAATCTGTGACCAAGAAATGCGAAATTATACACTTAAATGTACATAACTTTTAAACTAGTGGACCAAATAACACCAAATTTGCGACACAGTATCATCACACTATTGTCTTTCTAATTAAACAATCCAATAAGAGTTAAAGATTTTTTGGATGACCTAAAAAAAAAGAAATGATGATAATCTATTACCAAATTTATGAAATAGTTGTTTTGATGTGACGAAAACTCATGCGAAATCTTTAAATCGAGAGAAAAAATTCTCAAACTTTATGGAAAGGTCTGAAAGATAGTTATCTTCCAGCAGTAAAATTAATTTAGCTTCTACTCACATGATGATGTATCCTACCAGATCATAAATGCATCCATTCCTCCATCGGGCACACTACAGAACTTTCCTTATTCAAATAATTACATCCCCCAGAATGACATCTGTTATGAGGCTATGCAGAGTCACCTGATAATCCATAGCATCAGCTTCAGAGCCATCCTCTCTTGCTTTCCAATATGCAACCATTACTTGCCGCTCTTTTTTTGTCTTCTTAATCTTCTTCACACGTGCGTAGTACAAATCATCTGCGCCATCTGATGTGGATCACATGCTGAAACATGCGACCAGTCGTCCCATTTAAAATCTCGCGCACAAAACCGATACCTTCCGAGTCAACACCTTCCAGCAACTTTTCCAGGTCATCTTCTTCTAGAGCTTTTCTCACACCCTTTTCTTTCTTTTTGCATTCCGCCATTTCTCTAACTTGTCCTCTTTCTTGTTGACGCTTAAGAATGGCCTTCTCAATTGCCTCTTTCTGTTTGGCGCTCTCTTTCCTGCATATAGCACCTGCCTTACGAGCAAAAGAAAGAACAGATTGCTGGATTCCAGCCATTCCAAAGTGTTGTTCAAGAGGCCTCTGACTTTAGCATCTACACTTTTGATACTTGAATTGGGATCCTTTCGTAGGAATGGAAGCAATCAACCATGCTTAATCCCCTCTCACAAACCATGTAATTCACGGAGGCTGAGGCTGTCATTTCCTAGACTTCTCTGTCTGAAGGACAATATGCTGGATCTTCCCTGTATAATTTTAGTTGCTTCTCAAGTCTGGAATGAACCTAGAAAAAAGGATATCAATAACGCGTTTGGTGTCTTGAAGAGGAATAAGAGTGATTACAAATGATTGTTAAGTCTGTCTATCTGAATTACACATAGGAAGTCCCTTTCTAATAAGAAGCAACCAGATTACTAATAGATGCTCCATATTCTGAATTTTGTATTAGATATATATTTTTTATTCCATTTAAACTAGTGTTTTTATCTAACCTTTGAAGCGTCTAAAGCAATAGCTTCGCAGAGAGAAATCCGAGAAGAGTCCTGGTATCACCGCAGAGCTGCCAAAACCTGTTCACTGGACAATTTCTTTCCAAAACCATCTTCCTCTGTTGTAAGGAGTAAATCTGGCTGGTCTCTGATCTTGGCCAAAAAGTCCACGCAGGATAAAACTTTTGAAGTCTGAAAAAGAAACAAGTAAAACAAATTTTTCTGTGTTTTGGTTAGCTTGTCATGTGTAAGATCCATGTACTGATGTCCCAGGACAAATTTCCCCTGTGGATTAATAGTTTATCTCATCTGATAATTTGGTTTGAAATAAGGCTACAATATACTGCAGTAAGATTTAAAATAGCCTAGGATTGCATTGAGAAGGGCATTTTCATAAGTCGTTTATGAAATTACCTTTTCTTGTTTTCTATGCATGTTTTGTTGAAGTTTTTGCTGAATTAGCTCTATGACTTTTTTTCCCCTTTCTTTACTTCTTGCTTTCGGTGATAAAGACAACTTCCTGGCATCAACTAAAAGCTTCTTTGCTTTGTTATATTGTAAGCCATTAACCCATTGACTACTAGGCCTGTCAGGCAAAAACAATGGCCGCCCAAAAATTTGCATGAGAGCTTTGGAAAATTAAAAATAACAGATCCCTTGGTCATAGTTAGCTATCACACCTATACATTGTCAGAAACCTTGTAAATTGCACTTTCACAGGAAGTTTATTGCATGTTTTTGTGGTAATTTATAAAGGAGTTACAGGCGAGGGAACAACAGAACATGATTGAACATGAAACTATGAAAAATGAAATTTGTCTACTTCAACTGCAATTTTCATAACTTATTACTGAAAATCAACCCATGGTGTGAGTGAGTAAAAAGAAGATCATTCAATTATCTTTCCAACAAGACCAAAAACCAAAATTATGAAAATATATGAGAATTAGAGCCGAGCAATGATAAAATGAAAATATGGACCATGTGTGAAAAATCCGTTTTGAAAAAAAAATTACATAATTGCATTTTTAGGCTACATAACTTTTTTCAGACTCATCACACAACTTAGCTGAAAAAAAATGTAGCATAAGCAAAAAGCTTTTTGAAACTTTTTATTTCATGTAAATATTTGCAGTAAAAGCTAAGTTATGGGTTTTTCAATACCGGTTTAAGCATTGACGTACTACAAAAGTGGGGGAAAAAAAAAAATCTGAAGTTGTCAGGGTTGCTGCCTTAAAAAAATTACAATGCAGTTTCTTTTGGACTGAGATACAAATGAGATATATTTATATATTATTTAAAATGAAAAAAATTTTTTTTACATAAATCTAACTGTGTCAATGATCATAGTGGGGAAAATTATCAGTACTATACATATATATCGGATTCCGCAACATGGAGATGAAATTCGCAAAAGCACAAGTAAACTTCAAGGTGAATATATATATATTGTGGCTTTTATTAGCAAAGCCAAGTACATAGAGAAATAAAGACAGCTTTTTTTCAATGCAAGAGGCCGGTTGAGTATCAACTTCACAGTAAATAAAAGCAAGTGCAGAAAGTTCGGATAGGTTACAATGTGGAGACTTATTTTGGTCTACGCAGATTTTCAAAGACACTTTACTTCTCAATAAAATTGAAACAAATGATGGAAATTAAAAAAAAAAGATATATAATTAATATCCCTAATATTAGTAAAAACTTCAGGGCCTACACGAGAAAAAGTGAATGTAAAAAAAATTTGCAAAATAATGATAGTTTGAGTAAACCGGACTAAAAAAATAAAAAGACGAGATATCAAAAGATATCAAAATAGGAACCAAGAAAAGAAGGCCATATAGACATAGATCTAGTATTTGTGTCAACAATTTTATGTACAGGAAATCACAACATCAACTAACTTATAGTCCAACTTACCCAGCTGCGACAGGAAAAACTGATATAATCCAATTATGAATTCACTAGTGATAAAACGCAAACATGGATAATTTGCTGGTACTAAATAAAAAGTTCACATCCTCTCCCCTCTGAGTTGATGGGCTTGGGACCTGCACCGAGAACTTTGTAAAATTCTCCATGGCCTCATTAGAAAGGATGATTTGATGAAGGTGAAAGTCAATGATGATAAAGAAAAAAAAATGATGATCTGTCTGCGCACGGACCAGTCCTTAGCCCACCAGCATGCGCTCTTGGTGCTTCTGCAGACACTTTACGTCGATGGGCGCCTGGCAAACATTGCACATTTTCGTCGTTGTCTTTTTCTGTTTGCCTTGCAATGAGCATTCATTACACACTTTATACAGCCCATCTGGCCGTGTGTACAGTGTGTGCAGCTGGTTTCCAGGGTGAGGTTGGAGCATAATGGATGGCTGACGCCTTGTTTGGACTCCGTAGGTCAAATCATCCACAAGATCCTCAACAAAACCTTTGAACCCTGGCCATGTGCGCTGAACATAATCTGTGTTGGAGTCCTTGGCGATGATGTAGGCGTTGTGGACGCTCACCATGGTCAGATAAATGAAGACCCGTCGCCACCATTTCCTTGTTCTGTCAAAAATTTAAATAAAAAAAAAAAAAATATATATATATATATATGTATACAATGAATTAGGCATTTGGTACTAATTAATTTTGAACCGCACAAAAAACAATACTGATACATAAAATTCTAGGTAAAAGAGTTTCCACTAGACAAATATAATTCGCTTTTTCTTAGACTTAGACTAGAGAAGAATACTGGTTTACTTATTTAGGAGAAGGATTTACGACAATATAATTGCCATGACCATATCAATATTGTTAGCTACCAATACCAGAGATAATTTAAGTAGAGATGTCTCACTCGAGGGGTAGAGTGAGGAAATGATGAGAGTACCGTCTCTTGGGTCTGGCTGGTTAAAGGCCTGAGTGTTTACAACCATGGAAGTTGCGGGAAGAGGTGAAGTCCATAGATCCCGTTCAAGATTTAGAAATGGTGGGGAATTTTGCAGTGCTATAGATTGCAAAAATGCAAGGAACAAAACAGAATGTAAAGACATTTCCTTCCACATGTTTCCCGAGGACGTAGAACGGTAAGTTTCATGAAAATAAAGTTATTTTCCGGTAGGCCTATATAGATCTAAACTCAAGCCATTTTGTGTTGTCACAGCTTTTGATGTGACAAAATAAATCTTGATCTAAACTAGTATCTATATGCAATCTAGATTATTTTAGATTTAGGTTGATCCAGTTTTTTAAAATCTAGATACCATATTTAGATAATTATAAATCTACAAGTTTTGGAAAGAATTGCCACTGAGTGGTGCCACTCTAACAAGGCCTTAGAGTGTTTGACGCTATCTAGAATCTAGGTCTAGTGCAATGGTAACTGCCTATAGTTTTTTTAAAAATAAAGTCATGTGCAGTGACATTCATGGTTTTAATTCTAACAAACATTAGCATCTAGATTGTTTCCTTATTATTTGTTATCTTTAGAAGAATAATTCAAATTTTAAAATACTTTTAATTGAAATACGTTCTAGAGAACCTTCAAGCTGATTGGCATTTGGATTATTGTATGACTTCTCATTGCTTGATTGACTTTATAAATTTATGCAAAATATAATAAACCCGTTGGTGCACTTTTAAGTGCATTTGTGTTGCTATAATTATTGGTTTTATTAGTCTTTCACAGTTTTAGTGCACTTGTGTTGTTCAAATTGTTGTTTTTGTAGAAGCTTCGTTCATAGTTTATAAAACTTGTGTTGTTGATTTCAGTTCCAATCATTGAAGTTTTAATGTCATCTTTAGCTTGCCCAGAGTCATTTAACCTGACTCTGTAAGTTTAAATAACTTGATTTCATGCTATAAAATACAAATCATGGTAATTTGAAACTACTTAAAGAGTACTTTTTAAATTATTCCAAATGACTAAAACATTCTGCTACTAAATAAATTAAAAAGATGACCCAGCAGTAAACAAGTAATACCAATAAAGATGCAAGGCTGTCAAAAACGTAGTCAAAACTGACTTTCTTTCATGGTAAATAAGCCATGATAAGTTTAAACTATTTAAAAAGATTTATTGATATTAGTGTATTTTAATAAAAACTGTAATGAAACATACTTAAAACATTCTGTTTACACTTTAAATATCCAAACCTATTATTTCATAAATTTTCTATGAAAAGATGAAAAGTTACCAAAATTTTTTTAGTAAATAGAAAATTGTGCTGGTACAGTAATATTATAAAAAAATTATACCAAATAGTAACTCAAAAATTATTTTAAGAGCGCAATACTGGTAAAAAAAATAGTTACACCGTCAGATTGGCACTATACTGTATCTAAAGGATCTGGCTGTTAACCTGTAATGATCAAGGGAAATAACCCAAAAATCGTCCTAATACAAATAAAGAGCAAAAAACTCGGAGTGAGACATCTCTACTTAAACTATCTCTGCCAATACTGAGTCAAAATTTTTTTTCAAACTTTCCAGTGTTTTTTCCAAACAAAAATCCAATGGCTTTCTATTTCAAGGTGAAAATTGAAAAATTTTACTTACTTTTGCAACCGCATGTAATATCGACCTGCTGCTGCTCCTCCCGTCCAGAGCGCCTTAGCACGGTTCCGTGATGAGAAGGGTCGTGGAAATTAAAGAGGACGCACACAGGCTTGGTGTCCTGCCAAACCACAAACGTCAGCCCATCAGCTTGAGCAGATTTTTGCTCATGCTTTTCAAGCTGAACTCTTTTTGGGAGCAGCTCAGTTGGAAGGAATTTACTGTTGGACCTGACGGTTCCACAGGCACATATTCCAACGCTTGTCAGGTCTCTGAGAAGAGGGACACCTGTGTAAAAATTGTCCATGTACACCCTCAGACCTGTGTAGTGATGTGGCTGCAATAAGTCTTTGACCACTCTGTGAGCAAGCCCATGATCCTGGTCAGCCTCCTTCCCAGTGTGCACTTCAAAGCTGTTAAAAATCAAGGCATACCAGTACATGTATTAGAAATTAAGTCTTGATCTAACATGGAATTTTCTTCCAAAAACTCATCTCTTACATGTACAGTAACAATTTTCTTGTAATTTTTTACAATTTGTTCAGGTTACATAAATGAAATTTATACCCTTGATAAAATGAGAACATAAGTAAAACAAATTCCCACCAATATAAACGTCTTTTATTTACTGTTTAGAAGAATCAAGAAAAAAACACAAGTAATATATGAAATACAAACTATGCATACCCGCACATGTAGCCAGTGGTACTTTCACTTAGAGCCCAGACCTTGATACCCCATTTGATGGGCTTTGCAGTAAAATGTTCGAAGCCATCACTATTTAAGTTACAGTATGAAGCCCAGCCGTCAGAAAAAATATGTTAGCCCGTTTCCACAAATTTCCTTGTGATTCTAACGAGAGTGTTCTCGTCCCGACTATTGACAGGCACTGACACCAGTTTATTTGTGACCCGCTCAATTGAGCCGAAAATCCAAATTCTTCGACCACGAGGCTGTCCGTGGTGGTATTTCACTTTAGTGCCAAACAGTGCTTCGTCTATCTCAATCTCTCCTCGAAGCTTTTTTTGGAGGTACTCGCGATAGACCACCTCGACAAAAATGTCTCGAACAAAATTCACCCAGTCAACAGCTGTGCTGCTGTATGCTATCCCTGCCTCTGTAGAACAAGGTCGAAGGGATGAGCCGAAAATATAGGCTCGAGTAAAAACAAAAATATTGATGTCAATTTTTAAGTTCTCAAAGAAAGAAAATTTGGTGATAGAAAAGTCGTGATTTTGGTGGAAAGAAGTGTGAGAACCGTTCCGGATTGAGAGGGTATGAGAACTGTAGAAGCCAAACGCTGGAGTAGATTAATATAGATCTAAGCCTACTCACCGCGGCTTAGAAGCATTTGAAAAGGTCTCACCTTAAAAAATGGCGTTGACAAAATATAGATATATAGACCTGCCAACATTACGGTTTGCCCGTAATTTATTACGGTGGCGCGAAAAAAATTACGGATTACGGACAACTACCGTAAAATTACGGCGTGTTGATAAGCGTAGGTCAAGGTTACTCAGAATGTTTCGTTTTGTACCCGTAAATGCGATCCCGGTATTGAAATGGTCCGATCGCCGGTATTGAAATGGTCCGATTAAAATGCTACGTCGCGTAGACCTACTCGCGTGATGAAGTTATCGATAGGTAGGCCTACATGTATGTGTACCACCAACCGCTCAAGTAATGGAAGTGCGTTGTGTAGGCCTATGGCGTGGCAGCCCGTGAACGTAACCCATTTCCGATTTTCTTTTTATCGAATGTGTACATTTTTTTCCGAGTAGCCGTATCATAGCCTGTAGAGTATTGAAGTTAAACTTATTACGTCAGGTCACAATACTTCATGTTCCTGTGGTCCAAGACCCGACTCTATGCCATTGATGCTTGTGGTCAGTGCATAGGGATGTGCATGTTGTGTTCACATGCGAACAATAGAGTGATAAGAAAGGAGTGACTCCGCCTCAGATTTTAGAGCGTGGCCCTTGTATGCTCGCAGTAATCTGATGGTAGGGATGCAGAAGCCACTAATCTGCATCTAAGGGTGCCTTTCTTTATTGTTTTATTGTTTGATGACTACTGTATGACTATAAGTAACCATACAGACCGGGGGGGGGGTAGGGATCACTAAGGTGTGTGACGGCATTGTAGCCTTGGCCCTGAAAGATGTCAAGGCTATACTGTACCAACCGAACCAATGAAAACTAGGATGAAACTGAAGTGAAAGTAAAACTAAAAGTGCATGACCTACTTATGCCTACAGGTCCATAGATATAACGACTAACGAGGACAAACTCCACTAACTATTTGAGGTCGGTACTCTAAAACAATGAACAGGGAAAGAAGAAAGTGTTAAGCCCTAACCAAGCGTAGATTTATATGTAGTTTCAAATCTAGACCATTGTACATGTATAATGAAGACGATTGCAAACTTAAACCAGATCTACATTTCTCAATGACGAGAATCCTGAGACTAGTCACTATGCCTATCAAACCTAAGCTAAACATCGGTAGATTCTAATGCTATTGTGGATAATTAGGACTAGATCTAGATCTAGACCAAGCATCATCGCTAAAAAGTTGCTAGAGACATAGAATGCAATGATGTCACAAATTCACAGTAAACATAATTTAAGGACAAGATGTTCCAATGTGCACATGACCTAGATCTAGATCTGTGCTGAGCCAAACAATGACTATGTTAGACTAGAGAGTCATAAAACTATTAAAAGAGAGTAAGAAAATAGCATAAATTAAAACATATGATAGAGTATCATCGTGCAGAGAATCTGAAATGGTAGATTGATCTATAGTAAGGATCTTATTGTGCTATTCTTTTTTTATTCAAAACCAAATGTTCTCTTTCCATGCAGAATGCTCTCACCTAGGTCTACATATATAGATCTAGCTGTCTAATAAGTACACCAGATCATTGTTTAATTTTGCAAGATTTAGTTCAGGAGCTCTAAATTGAAGGGCTTGCTTATAAATGTACCATTATTTTGATTTCTTGAATATTGCTGTAATTATGTGATTGAAATGGCACATTTTCATCATTCTTAGTTAGAATAGCAATTATCTAGAGATAGAGGATTGGATGTAAGTTGTAACCAACTCTCTCTTTCTCTCGTTTTTTTTTTGTTTTTGTTTACACGTTGCGGTATACATTGCTGTGGACTTTGAAAAAATTACTGCGAGTAAACCCTAATATTACTGTGAAGCAAATTACAGGTTGGCAGGTCTTAAACAGACATCCTTCCCATGTTTCAGTTTTCTTTGATCATAATTGGCTGAGCCATCAGAATTTTTATGTAAAAAAATTGTCATTTTGACTTTGAGAAAAATGCAAAACAAAATTAGAAAGTAGTTTTTTGCACTTTTTACTCACTCTTTTGAATTGTTGTGATTATAATGCAAAACTTGAATGTATACTTGAAACCAGAAAAATTGAGTCCAATTTGTAATTAAAAAAAGGAGAAAAAAAGACACTATTTTCTGTATCACCTCAAGGCCTCTTTCTCTCTCTTGCTCTATGCCTTTGTTTCTCTCTCCTGTCAGACAATTTTTTGTGTGTCTTTTTTCTTCATCTCTTTTGGGTGTTTACAAGGACATATTTCCTCTCCTCCCTGCCCTATTCTCTCTGTGACCCTCACTCTATCTCTCTATAACTAAGCCACTCAATACATCCACGACATAGCCTATGGCCACGTGTCATGATCTCCAGCTCCCATTGTAGGAGACAATGTAAAATTGTACCAGACTCAAGATTTATACCATGGCACCTTGCATTTTCTTCTCTGACAATTTGAAGAGTTTTGTGGCAGGCTGTATTTCTTAAGTTAGGAATATTAGAGAAAAAAAAAGTTAAGCTGCGACTGCAAAAGCTCTGTGGTGCATTCCTGGCATATTCATGTTTTCACAGAAAGACCTTGAATTGTGACTCCCTACCCCTGACACTAGAGAGATGACAACACTGCTGATTTGTTATCAAGGTATGCTTTTGGGCCTTGCGTTTTCTTCTTTTCTTGCTGCTAAGATGGGGTACAGATTACCATTTCTTCACTGGATGGGCAGTAAACAGAGAGGTTGAAAACAAATCCTTTGTTACTTGTGCAGTTTGTCTTTAGTCTTGTGCCTGAATTTTTGTAAAACAGAATTGTTAAAAAAAATAATGCATTTTAAGGAGGCCACCTTCATGAAAATTTTAATATAACATTGCATGGAACAAATCACCTAAACGCTCTGTTTATCAACATAGTCACAACCTGAAACAGACATGATGAGAGGTGATACACAAAATTTGCACAGAAATTCGGCCTCTTTAACAATTGCTTCCAT
This sequence comes from Elysia marginata, assembly GCA_019649035.1. Lineage (NCBI taxonomy): Eukaryota > Metazoa > Mollusca > Gastropoda > Plakobranchidae > Elysia > Elysia marginata. Next base: position 45,735 of record BMAT01006831.1, read on the forward strand.
GCCTATGCAATACTTGTGAAACCATCTTCCACACTAATCACACATAATCCATTCAAACACTCCATCAACACAATACAGCAACTCACGTTCAACCTCTTCCTTACCACACTCATAACACATGCTCTCATCTATCACATTCACTGAGGCATCAGCGGTCACTGCATTTGTCAAAGATGTAACTAGTCTGGTCAGTTGTTCTGTCAATCTTCCGTCTTTTGGTCCTCTTGGTAAAGTTTTGTTTGTTTCGCAGTCTGCCACGGGTCTTTACCTTTTGCAGTTTAACATTGGTAAAACTGAAACAACATGTCTCTGTCACTGTTGTCTCAGTAGGAGTCATTGTTGTCGTCTCAGTAGGAGCCAATGTTGTCGTCTCAGTAGGTGTCACTGTAGTCTGTTACAGATGTGCACATACTTTCTAGGACTAAAGGAGGCTAGGAATTCAAGGTTTTTTCTGTGGAACCATTATCTAACAAATCTATGAGGTTTCAAGCCCCTGAGGTCTGTCTATAAGATTGGTGGTCAGGTTTTTTCTTAAACACAATTTAGTCACAGCAGGAGTTTTGTCCATATTTTGGGTAGGGCCTATAGGGAAAGAGTAATGTGCACTGTGACCAGAACTTTGTTAATTTTAGTAGGTAAATAAATTATACTGCAAACTGTGAAGAGGAAAGAATATAACTTTTATAACTGTTTTAATGTTAAAAAAAAAATTAGTAGTGTATACATTTGAAAGCTTTTTTTAAAATAAAATTATATTACTATTAGGTTTGTATAGTATAAAGTAATTTTAGTTATGAATCATTCCAATTGGAAAAAGCAAAAAAAGGATTTTTTTTTGCTAGTATTGGCACCACGCAATGTTATTGTTTACAATAAAAAAAGTTTCATTCACTAAGTCTAATTGCTTTTTGGTTTTGCCGCGGCTGGCCTGGAATTTTGACATTTGGGCATGAAAATTTCTGGAAACACCCAGGACTTTTGATAGCTTGGTGGCTGCAGGAACCCTGAGTTCAGTCTGGTGGGCTGCATCACTGTCTGGCATTGTCACTGTGCTATGGTCGGAAAATTGGTGCTTGAGAAATCTGGATTTGGAAAACCTGTCAGGGTCTTAGAGGGGCTGTCCTAGAGAGCGTCTCAGAAAAAAAAATGTGTCTGCAAATCAGTCTAAACCTAGAAAAAAGTCTTAGTTACAAGTCACCACAGTTGCTGTGTAGGTCAGTCTTTTTTGTGCTTCTGTGATGTAATGTCCTTGAAATTCCGTGTTGTCTTGTGAGGTGCCTTGGCAGGGTGTATGCAAGTATGTGATTTTTTGTGATAATGAGTACTGCTCTGTCACTAATCTACCCCCAAATGATGTGAGTGTGTTGACTATGCCTTCTAACTCTGGATTCTTCTGTATGGTGTTAAAATGAGTTTTATATTGTGCAGGTGGGAGTTAATGTCCTTTGTCCTTACAAGGTCAATGTCATAAGTCATGAGAAGTTGTATACAGTCGCCAAGTCTTGTCTGTGTGTGAAGATTCTGTTTAATTTTACTGTGGTGGGATTCTGATAGTTCCAAAAAACCTTTCCAAAGACCTTGTGTCTCTTTGCTCCTTAAAATACTTCAGACGGACCTGACATATCAACAGAAAAAACAGACTTCAGAAAAGTTAAACAGGACATGAGACTAGCACAACATTCTTTCCTCACAAAAGTGAAACCATGAAGAACCGGCCGACCAGAACTTTCCGAATCAACACACAGGACATTCACAAGAGGGTACAGATAGCAATCAACTTAATAAGTTGCGACTTGCGTCCATCACAAGTACATCACAATATTTCTCCAAATCATGCTTCATGCTAGCAATCATAAAAAACAAAAATTCAAACTTTCCACTTTCATTCACTCCCACTTTTGTAACCCCCCTTCCTCTCTAATGTTTTGAAGCATTCTCTCCTCACATTCTGCGTCATCCAGCTGGATGCCACACAACTTTCATTTCAGGTTGTTGATCCTGAAGCAATAACACAATGCCCTGGCTGTCTTCTATGTATCTTTTTAATGATTTCTTTGGCACATTTGATGCCACCATTGCTTTGACCGTGTCACTGACATCTGCATGCCAGTTTTCTGGGTAGACACTGGCAGTCTGGATAAAAAGAAAAGGATTGTATTGGTTCAAATACAGTATCCCAGAGTTAAATTCTGTCTCTAAGAACAATTACCAAATAGGCTGCAAAAATACCTCTTGTTATTGTTTGATCCATCCTATCAGCTACTGTATTACATATATATATATATTTTATTAATCACTGGTAAGAGAAAAACTCCCGCTGTAAAACAAAAGTCATAAATTAAATTGCCCCAAATGTGTTATAGAACAGGTGAAAGTCTTTCCTTGTTTGCCAAAGTCAAATGATAAGGGTTTTGAAAGTTCTGTACAACAAGTTAAGCTTTTGGCAACCAAGAATTTTCATAATATATTTCACATGCGTTAGACATTACTGCAAGCCCATAGTTTATTACAAATCAGTTTGCTTGGTTTTAATTAGGTATTCCAAGGCAAATTCTTTTAAATCAAATAACTTATGTCTAAGTACTTTTTCTAGAATCTATGCTTTGCCCTGATTAAGAAACAAAAAGAGTTATGTGGATATCTCAATTAACAAAAAAAATTGCTGTTTAAACATCGGCAAAGTACACTTTTCCAAACAGTTAAAAATCCTTACTTTGATATTACATAATTTTATGAATATAACCCCCACCAGCCCCAAGCTCCACCAGCCTGTGCAAAAGTTAAAGTTGTAACCACTCATTTTGTGTTGCTGCCGATTCGGTTTGATTTTTCCTCACCATGTGAAGAGAGGAGCGGTGGTGCAATGACGAATGTCTTCTTGTTTGGAAATCTAAATCTAAATTCCCAAACGCGTTTTCTCCAATCAGATTTGTGATTGGGCAATCTCTTAAGATGTTGGTTTCTTCCTCTCCAAGATTTAAAAAAAAACCTCCTTCCAAAAAGTCAACTAGTTGCCTTTCTGTCACTATAACTATTTAGCTTGACAGGGTTTTCAAAGCTGTTTGAAAGTTACCTGCATTATTCCGGAGGCAGTCGTCTAGATGGCAGAACAATTTGGGTTTTGACGGAGACGTTCTGCAAACTTGTAAAAAGCCAAGCGGATTACTCTCAAACTGTTTAAAAGCAAAGTGGAATTTGTTGACTGCAGTTTAGAAAGGACTGTATCGTTTCATGCAGTTGTATGAGGCGAGCTGCAGCTTCAAAATAGCAGTTGAATCTGTTTGACTTGTAGCTCGGCAAACGACTGCATACAGGAACGTCCAGCTCCTGACAGAAAGCCAACCACTCCACACGGCATCCACTTTTCTGGTTGCCAGGAGGACGGTGTATGGCACAGGGATGCAAGTTTTCCGATTTTTAGCAGTTTTCTTTAACTAAAAA
>BMAT01006831.1:84852-99305 GCA_019649035.1 Elysia marginata
ACATGATCGCCGACGCTTCAAAGCATGGCACTGGATGATGATGATGCAGTCCTTGTTAAATCTCATCAGATTGGACTGTCCAGTCTCGGTCACTCCATTAGTCGTCTGCCTAGAACTTTGCCTGTTGTTTGCATTTTCTGCCACCCTCTAGAATTCCCTGCAGTAGCCTTTTGTCCAGGCAAGTCGCAGGTGGTGTGGCAGAACCATTTAAGCTTTTATCACAAAAAACTAATGTGCTAGGTGCAACTTAGTCTACACTTGTTGATAAATTGATACATGGTATGGGCTAACCAGACATAAATATTCCACTAAAGCATCTAGATTTTTAGTCCGCCAAACATCCGGCAGGCTCAGTTTTTTTTTTTTTGGTTTATTTACGGCTTTATTTAATAGAGCTTCATTATTGCCAAGGTCTTTGATAGCCTTTATTAGATAAGTCAGATATTGAGGTACTTTTACTTAAAAGAGTAATAATATTTTTTGGAAAGTGTTCATTATGGCCCAGGATTTGTAATGGCTGACATCATTGCTGACATCATTTTTGTCGAACCCACTGTATTTCTTTTTTCCCATGAAAAAGCTTTTTTTTTTTTTTTTTTTTTGGGGGGGGGGGGGGGGGGGGCACGAAGAAGGCACCTTTCAGAAAATTTGAGGTGGGGTGATTAAATTTAGGTTTAAATTCTGATTTCATCTCTCTTAAAGTTAATATAAAACCATGTACATCATATTACTTATAAATCATTAGTATCGTATTGTCCTTGAATCCAATTACGTTTTATTTTTATTGTTGCTGATGAAGCTTTGAGGCGAAATGTCTTGAATGTTGTTTTGTTTTGTAAATAAATGTGTTATTAAATTCATGTTGGGTGTCTGGTCAATTTATTGTATAGCATAAGTCCTGGCAAACACAAAAAGCTGACCATTTCTGGACTCATTATATATACAATGTCGGCATCTTGTCCTGACAAAATTAAACATACAACCGACAGTATAAAACGTTGCAAATGGGTTATAGGTATTGAACAAGTTATCACAATCAGAACAAATCACAGTTATTGACTCTTCAGTACTTGCCTCAGTTCTCTCCCAGGCATAGCCAGTCCCTACCACAGCCAAAACTGTTGGGATTTTCAGTGTAGACACAGCAAAACGAAACTCCATTTTACAGTTTTTTGACAACGCATACTGTAAATATCATAGGCAAACAAATTACAAGATTAGAGAAAGTTCTCCTTTGTTCATAGATTTCATCCTGCAATGTAAAGATAGCTAGAAACAAGATCGTTAGAATCAAAGTTGCCTCTAGAAAGACAAAAAGATGCAAAATATATTTTTTAGAAAATAAAGCTCTTTTTCAGCACAGGGGAAATAAAAATTCAGTTAACATATTCTTTGAATAATCAATCATTAGCAATTAGTTAAGTCCAGTATGAACATTTTGAACAGCACAGGAATGAAATCTGACGAAAAATTATCCGAATTTCAATTATTTGAACTATTAAGTCTGTATACATGTAATTCAAATCTGGATAACTCAAATGTCTGTTCAATTCAAACTATTATTAAATTAAATCACCAATCTTGTTTCCTGTGTGCAATATTTTCTACTAAGACATTTTTTTTGACAATTTAAGCTAAATTTTCCCCATGGGATTTAACTGGACTGTAAATATTACGAGAGAGAGATGGACTCAGTGATCAGAACATAGTTTGAATTCAACAAGTATTAGAAGTACTGGGACTTAATTGTAAATGATTGCTGTGTAGGCTATAAGCATGAAGTAATGTTTACCTACATAGGAAGGTGGTTACAACTGTTAAGAAAATAAGACAAAATTGAGATTACCTCATCTGACACAAAAGCCACCATCACTTTAGCTTTCCTCAGCCCGTCTGCAAGATCTTCAAAGAAACCTTCCTGCATTGATAAAACAGAGACACACAACCAGTCTAAACACTTTCAGTCTCATAAGGCATGAAGATTACACTTAGGTTGCAACATTCCTTTCCCTAGACAATAATCAAAAGTAATGGTACCGGTACCAAATTCAGTCAACATAATTATTTCACCTGACCAGCTGACCGTGCAGTACACTTATGGTGTACTACAACCTCCAAAAGGCAGCTCTATGTACTTTGAAGACCTACTGTGTATGCCCTGATTGTTGTATTTTTGTGCTGTACAGGCCTAGTAGGCCTATACGCCAACTTGCAACCGTATTGCTAGTCTTTAGGCTTTGATCTTGCTACAGTAGGTCTAGTGCTATCCTAGGCAACAAAAGATTTGGCAAGAACACAAAGTAGGGTGACGTTTAGATCTTAATTTCACATTTAGAAATTTTCTTAGAGGTAGCACACAGGGGGAAAGTTTGACTTGAGTATCAGCAAAGAGGCTAACTCTGTATGACTTTAGAATATCATTTAACAAAACTTTTTTTCGCAATTGCAGCGATGGACAAATTACTGTAAAGCTATTGTAACATTTTTGCTATCATCATTCTGCATAGTATTATTTTGTTGAACCAGTTACACTGTTGTTTGAAGGTAAAATTTTCTAAAATGATACATTTAAAACTACTCGCAAAACAACACATTTTTAACAATCTACTATGTATTCCTACTTGTATCCCATTGTTCATAATTGACAGATATAGAACCATGTTTTGTAACTAATTCTAATCAGTCATACTCGTACATAAATTATTTGAATGTGAAGAAAAAATAATTTTAAATGTACATAATATCATTAAGTGTATGCATTGAATTAAAAAAATCTAATTTCTTATCAGATACATATAAGTATTCAAAAGCTTACAGAAATGCATTGTCTAAATAACTATTATAACAAAGGTTTAGTTGCAAAGTTTGCAACATCCTGCTGAATTGGACCACCTTGGACACATTTTTACTTAAAAAGGCAAGGCTTAAAGCTGAAACATTCAAGTGTCTTTGCATTTATAAATCAGCAAACAAACAGTGTCTAAAACGCCAAACTATACCTGCCCCATCTGCTCCACATCTAGCCAACATTTTACTCCCTTGGACTCGAGGAACTCTTTTATCTTGCGCGGGTCGCCCCAGCCAAGAGCACCTGGCTTTGTTGCTGATCCGGCATCAGCGGCAGTCTTAGAGTTGGCCCAGCAGTAGCTGATAAAACATTCTGGGTACTCTATCTGATATATAAAAAATTTGAAGATTATTATATGAAATTTAAATTGAATCATATTATAATTTTTTAGGGTAGAGCTCTATAAATAGGTTACAGTTAGAAAACATTTTTTTAAGTAAAAAAAAAAATACAAAAAACTTGTGGAAAACTATTTAGAACCTAATTACAAAGATAGGTTTAAACAAAACCGTTAGTTTTAATTAAGAGTATTAAGCATAGCTTGAAAACCTGACTCTGATTAATTTTATTTGAAGTTTTTTTTTTCGCGGGAAATATACTTACATACTTTTACTTTTTAAATTACCAGCAGTAAAATTTTTATGAACAATGATTACCAAATTAAAGAAAATCAAAGAATTTTATTATCTTGTGATAAAAAAAAGTGTTGAATAAGAAAAACTTAGAGCTGATGGATTATATCCCAACATGGCATACCTTTCTCTTCTGAACTTTTGACTTGATGGTTTCAACAAGCTCTGGCAGCTTATGCTGGTAGCGTTCAATCTGGGTCATCTTCACAAATACCTGGCAAGAGTTTAAAAATCACACAAGTTACACTAGATATGTAGGCCAAACTAAAATATTTTTTTTTTAATTACTGTCAACCAGTTCAAATGAGAAACTTAAAATGTTACAACTTTTATGTCTTATGGCGTTGCCATTTGCTCTTTGTTTCTAAATGTCAACAATTTCATTTTCGTATCAATATTATGAGGAATGATAACATTTTTGTTCATTAAAAAGCCTATCCAAAAAAAAAAATGATGAAATTGACTTTTAATTGGTTCTTTCTCTCGAATTGAAAATTTCTTACATCGTTTGCGCTGGATGTGACACATGTTGTTTTCTTTTCCAAAAAAGTTTACATTTTGAAAAATTAATTTCCCTGAGCTTCAAATAGGTTAAAAATACTTGACTCTATTCTTCCTATACATTAATTCTACTTGTTATGTTATTTTAATCTGTGATTCACTTTACTTAAGCAGTCCCATGTTCAGTAGACGTAAGTGAGATACCAGTACAATAGTATAAAACAACAATTTTCACTTACTTCAGATGCACAGACAAGGTTGATATCCGTTTTCTGCCAGTTAAGTGTCCGCCCTATAGCCATCAAGATGGTGGTTTTGTTTAATGTTTCTTTGATGTAGATCAGCAGATTGCGACAGGCAGCAGACTCGACAAATTCGTCTGAGATTCCAATTACAACACACTTAGGGAAAAAAGAGAAACATCATTATCAAGATTACATAGCTTAAAAAAGTCAAATGTCAAAATTTTAAAGTTTAAATCAAAAACATTGATTCAAGCTTAGGACAATGAGATTTATCTTAAACACTAAAAAGTTACATGAAGTTAAAAAAAAGCTTAAGAAGTAAAAAGAAAACCATTCTATCAAGTCCAAGCAAGATGAGTTGAAAATTTGTTCAAACAGCTTTAAAAGTAAAATAAATTTACTCTCATTTAAGTAGTTTAACGTCCCCTAAGCTTGCGTAGGCATGCTTATAGTTATGGAGACTGAAAAAATCTACCCTACACTGAAAAACTAATTACATTGCTCATAATACCTGGGATGCATTGAAAACCATTGGTCCATGCAATTTATCTCGTTTCATGAAATATTTCAATTTGTCTAAACACCAGTGCAAATGAGTTGTATTTTGCAATCTTCACATTACAATTCAATGGTGTTAATGCATTTCTCTAAACTTACATAAGTTTAAAAATATATAAAGTTATCAAAATTTAGTATAAAGAGATAGTATGTTTTGAATGAAAATATGAAAAAAAAAGGACAAATAAACTTACTTTATAAGCATTCAGACTGGTACTAGTGGTAGTAAGATACTTTACAAAATAAAAACAAAAAAACAAAAGAACGACAAATTATGTAAAACGTTTCAATACAGCACGTCGTTTAAGTTTTTGCTTTGAAACTTACCTGAGCTGCTTTCACAGCCAACGTCAAAGTCTCCATGTTTGTTGTTTCAGGGTCATCGCAATAAGACCTGCCAAAAACACAATCTTTGTGAAGTTTGCTTAATTAATAAATAGCAAAAAAAAATGTTGTTCTCTATTTTAAAAAGTTTAAATCAATCTATCCATCGTCATCAATACATCCTCTCCCTCTTTCCTCTCTTGTACACCCTATTTCAAAACTTTGCTCTATTTGATAAAAAAAAATTGAGGATAGACATTTCGGGTTTACTTGGTCGAAATGTTTGAGATAAAAAAATTTTTAGTGCTGAGGGTGATTAATGGCTAAATGAATAGGGCAGCTGACGGCTTACCAAGATACCCTGGGTTCAAGGCCCAGTCCAAGTAAATTTTTATTTGCCATCCTCAGCCCAAACATGACTTAATGTGTAGCTAGGTCTCTTAAAACTCAGCAAAGGAGGCATAAGGAAAGCAATGGCGACCTACCTCGCTGTGCCTTATGCCAAGAAAAATTGGAACCCTGTTCCTTTTTCAAAGATGTCCATATTAAGTATAGGATTAACTTTACTTATTTTCCTGTTGTCTCAGTCTCATTTAATGCCTACTTACGTATTGATCCCTGCGGCGCGGAGGTCCTCAAGCACTCTAGTAGGATCAACCTCTTTGCCTTCTCTCTCGAGGCCTGGCACATTGCGTTTTGTGTAAATCAGCAGACACTTCGGCCCGCCAGCCCCTGCCTCACCAAGGTCCTGGAGCTCTCGCACGCTGCGACCAAGATGGTCATCAAAGTCTGAACCACTGTCGGGAGGCAGAGAAGCTGTGGACATCAAGAGAGGACTAACGTTTGTAGTGACAAAGAAGATAAGAGTTATTATAAATAATAACATACCTATTACAGTGGAAACATCCAAAACCTCATGCTGATAGTTCAAAGTTGTCCTAGTTTGCTCTTTTCTAAGAGACATGTTTTATTTTTTTTTCTCTTTGGCTTTGTTAAGATTTTAACTCATAATTCAGAGTTGGTGAGGATCAAATATTTTAAATGGCAATTGATATTGAGGCCTATAGAAGATTTTACTTTTCTTCCTCAGTAGTTTCACTTGTTCAAAGCATTTAAGACTAAAGAGAAGCAGTCAATGAGCAAAGGTTCCCTCCTAAAAGACACGGGTGGTTTTTTTCTTTTTTGTACCCTTAAAATCAATGAGTTTGCTATTGTATGTAAAGAGTATGTGATAGAGGGAGTTGCTCATACTATTAATACAGTAGAAATAATCTGAGTAAAATAAACCTGATTTCTTGGAATTTTCGTCGATTCCAAAGAGATTTGAATTAGGAGGGTTCTACTGTGTATTGTATCAGATGAAATAAATGTTGAACTAACAGTAGCGTCATTGTTAGAAATTAAATTGGCAGGAAAAGTTGTTTATCTAATACTAACAGCATTGGTAGCAACTATAGCAGTAGTGCTAGTGGTGGTAATTGTAAGGACAGTACTCGTAGTATCTGGTAAGTACAACACAGAAAATATATTAGAGGAGAGGCACACACAATACAGTCTGGTGATTTTAAACTCCACATTAACAAAACTAAGCTCTGAATTATCCAAAATTAGAATTTTTGTCATATATACGGTATGCAAAAAAGTAATAGAATATTGAATTTGAATAATTATGTTGTTTGAAAGTTTAACATTTTAGCAGGTCAATCATTTTGGACAATTTTGTTGAAATTTCACAACTTGTTTTTTTTTCTGGCCGTTTTGTGTAATAATAGGATTTTCATGTTTAATGATAAGGTTTGACTTGTTTTTTTTTTATTGGAAAACCAAAATGTAAAAAAAAATGAAAAAGTGAACCAAAAAATAAATTCATAAATGAATATATAAGTAACAGAAAAATATTTTTCATTTTTTAAATTCTAGGCCCTCTGAAGCTTGAGGTACTTATAAGCAGTAGATTGAATTAACTTTTAATTAGATTGCCCACAAATTGCCTGCATTTAGTATGATTCAAACCCTCAAATTAAAATAGCTTAGGCACCTAATGCCTTGTCACCAACAGAAACATAGCTTAAACCATAATATCATGCTTCTTAGAAAAACAGTTTCAAAGAAAAGTTCTTTGCCAAGCCTCTCTAAAGGACTTACTAACTGCATAAGGAAGACTCAGATCCTATCAAAGGTATTCATTAAATTCAAACGTGTACAAACACTTAGCCATAGACAAACAACATAAAGAATTAACAAATAACAGTTTAAGGGATGCCTCATATACAACACAATTTTAGAAATTAAAATTAATAGTGGAGGCAGCCACTAATTCTAATTTAAGTGGGGTATACTTTAAAAAAAAACATTATTGTTCATGTTTTGTGTTTGTTGCAAAATAAAAACTCAAGAAACTCCACCACCCGAAAAAAAAAATCACAAATAACGGTACTTCAAAAGGAGTCTAGTGAAAGAACTTATATATGCTTTCAATATTATTCTGAACAAAATCTTACCTTGGATCTCAGGTATAGAAATGATATGAAAGTTTTTGTCACACTGAAGAAAAGGGGCTTTCATGTCAAAAGCTCTCTTGATCTTGGAGGCAGGAAACATGCATGGGTCCAGGGTTAGCTGCAATACACACGCAATTATAATAACACACTCAACAACAATCATTTGTCTCGCTGCCAGGGCAAGTGAGGTGTCACATATTTCAAATTCCAACGCCTTGCTTTATTGACAAATGCATTTTTCTGAGTTTCCAAAAGCAAAAAAATGGTATGAAATTATCAAAATTTTGTGGAAAGATATTAAAACTTTTGTTGATCTAAAATATAGAAAAAATATAAAATATGAAAAGGCTTTTACTTCAAATAAGAGCTTCCAACTATGACTCATTTGTCCTGGTTGCAGGATTAAATTTGTAGTTTCTATAAACAAAACTGTATCTTCAATGGTTCTGACCTAAATCCACATCACAATTTGGCAAACACCAATCTCTTCTGCCTGCCTTCTTGCAGATTGCACATTTCTTTATGTGGCACGAGAGAAAAAAAATATTATGCAGCTCAATCAAAATGCCATTAAAACCACTTTTGAAACACAAATCAGCACAAATAGATAGATTTAGGTGAGAACCATAATTAAAATACATAAAACATGATACAGAAGATAACCACCATTTGCAAAAAAAAATTCACAAAAACTGCATCTCCTTTTATTACAATGTATAAAACATGAAATACATAACAATCACTTGCTATTTCTATTTTTAAAAAAATGTACCTTCTTTTGTCACAATGACATGAAACTAATTTTAATAACCCTGATACTGCAGATATCAAGTCTAAATGCATATTTTAGAAATTTGCTTTTTCTTTTGGCCACATGGCAAATAACCTACAGTTTACCCATATTCTAAATTTGAAAACCTTTTACATAAAAAATAAGACAACAATCAAGTAAAGATAATTGATTACGGCATGACAAATTCTGTGCAAGTTATCATTGTTCTTCAGGGAGAAATTCTTTGGTTATGCTCTACAAGATATTTTTGTTATGAGTAATTTTACTTCTACTATGATCTCTAGAATTCTTGTTACTTGTTAGCTTAATATCACCAATGGAAATTTCTTAGGCATGTTGTGCGAGACAATCGTTATGTAGTGTTTACCTCAGACACACATTCTGCACAAGGTATGGAAAAGTCGTAAGAGACGCCACTGTAAGCATCAGAGATAAGACACTCAAACACCTCGTGCACCAGAAAGAGTGTGTTTTCGGGCTTGTAGCCTCTGGCAATGACGACTACCTCTGTGTTGCTGACAATGCAAAAGAAATCAACATAGTGTTTAATGAAGTGAAAATAATTTCACTCCCTCAGTGAGTGGGGAATTATGTGTCTTTTAATGAACAAAAATTGAGGGGAAAAATACAAAAAATAATCGTTTGAGATTAAAACTTTTTTTCTAGGGCAAGCTCATAAATTTGACTAAACTATGCAGCACTTTTCTTATGATTAGCTTGTATTTACCAATTATGTGCTGAACAAAATTGAATTTAATAGGCCTTAGGCACTTAACCCTCTTAGCGCGATTAGCCCCGATCGTGGCTTTCCCTGATGATCGCGATGAGCCACGATCGGGGCTTTGTGACTATGATATTTTCTCTTTTATTTTGGCCTATGAAAATACTACTCAGGCAACTTTTTGATATGTTTCTTGTGGCAAGAACCTGGCCATTTCAGTTTTGGTGTTACAATGGCGTCACCTAGCGTGAGTTCAAGTGTTTTGTTTATCTCTAAAAATGTCAATTTTAACCCAGCAAATGGACAGGGTAACTTTTTTTAGTACGGTACCGCGCTAAGGGGGTTGAGAGGTTAAGCTTTTGATGTTCACACAGACAAATAATGTCATAAATATTACAACATAATTATGTTGAAATCTGTAATCATATTTTAAACAGAATTCTTTCTGTCGTGTGCTCTTTAGGTCAATAAAAAAGGTAATATTGCAAAGTCAAAAATATGTCTCAAACATTCTCATAAACCCTGGAGATAGAGTACTAAAAAGCTTTAACCCATAGCCCAACATGTGCCGGTTCTATTCATTTTAGGTTTGAGCACCATGTCGTTCATGGCTCAATTGGGAGTATAATCTATTTTGATTACGAGTTCTCTGGAATGGTCTGCTGTGACAAGTGACATGCCTAATATAAAATAACACAGCCATGCTTTATACAATAACAAAAAAGGTTCTGAGGCAACAAAAATAAAACTACAGATTTCTATTTTACCCATTTACTAAGTACGTTTGAGAAAGTACACACCTGTTAAGTCCAGGTTTATGAAGCACTTGTAGGTAAGTTAAACAACTGTTTAAGGTTTTCTTTCGAGAATTCAATGGTTTACAGGGTGTATGCCATTTGATGTTTTTTTAATTTTTCATTAAGGTCAGCAAATCTATCCTGTATATTGATTTCTGTATGCCTTGTGGCCAGTGAAAATGAGACGAATATAAGAAAGTTTGGGTAAAGAAAACACATTTTAAAAGTTTACTTTTTCTCTTTTCTTATAAATATATATGGGGGATTTAAAACAACAAAGGCTCAACTATCTTGCCACAAAGTTTCGGTAATTTGTAAAACTTTTTTGAGTTGTGAAGCTCTGAAAAATGCTGTTTTGCAAAAAAGCAATGTCAACTTGGATTTGGACTGTTAACTGCAAACATAGTTCTCATTTAGATTTTTCATGAGAAGTGTATGTAAATATTTCTACCTCAACTGTAGCAGGAGAGCTCTATGGTTGTTTTTCTTCAGCATGAAACCTTTTTTCCACATCACAGAACTATCACTGAACTGATGCAGACGAACCTGGTAGCAAAACAAAAAATATACAGTAGTTGGTATATATACTAAAAAAATCAGAATGATAGAATGCACATATACAAGTATTTATTCCTTTAGGATAAAAAGTCAGTTGAAAACCTTGTACAAACTTTACCAGATATTTTGAGCAGTGCTGGAACAAAGTTTGACCTGAAGTTATCAGCAGCTCAGATTATCAAGATAAATTACAAAAGTGGATGAATCTGGTAAATTGAATATGACTTTTTTTAATTCGATGTGTAGGTTTGAATTGGACATGACTGTATCTTGTATGAGGCTATGCACATCGGATTTTCTTTTTAAACCTTTCCTAAAAACTAAAGCCTCATAAAGTACATGCAAACAACTTTGTTCTACTACAGTTTAGATCCAGGTCACAAAAAAGGGGGAAAAATGCAGTAGAACCCATATCTAACAACAACTAGAGTAACAAGAAGAAGGGGCATAAAGAGATATTTGAAAATTCCCGTTTTTTCTCTAAATTTGAGTCTAAAATCTAATTTGGAAATTAGAAGAATCCAGATCATTACCTCCAAAATAACAAGAGCAGAGCAGTAAAATACATAACATACGAGTGTCAAAAACCACTCAACATTCAAACACCTCAGGTCTGCTTACAAGCTGTTATAATAATATATACCCTTATCCAACCTCTGCACTCTGTGCACATGTTTTAGAGTCCTAAATAACAATAGGGGAAAAAGATTCACCCACCAGATGGCTGTATCTTTAAAAAAAATTCTCTTTACATCTTGTTTTGATAAGAACAATAACATACGCTATAACGAGAGTTCTTAAAAAACAAGAGTTCTCATTGTTCCCAGATTTCACTGTAGTTTTAACAATGTATATAAGTAAATTTTTCAACAAAAAAGAATTACATCTTGCCGGTAGTTGTCAAGTTATTTATCAAAGCAAAAAAAAATTGCATAGGAATATAAAAAGACATGCATACAATGGTATTCTCAACCTGAATCCTTACCCCAAAAGGAAGAGAGAGAGAGAGTGTGTGTGTGTGAGAGAGAGAAGGGGAGAGAGAGCGGGAACAAGATGAGAGAGAAGAACACAAACAAAAAGAACAACAAGAATTACCTGAGCTCTATTGAAAAGACCTGCCGGAAGATACTCAAACCTGTAAACCATCTTGGACTCTCTCTCATGTTTTTCTTGGCTCACTTGTGCAAAGTCGTACTGCCGATCAAATAAGCAGAACATACTAGAGTTACAGATTAAGTCCATTGAGGATATTTTGAACCCTAAAAGAACAGAATTCAACTTCACATAAACAAAATTTGACCATCAGTATCAGTTACAGAAGAAGGATAAAATCTTTGAATTAAAATACTTTGAATCAAGCATATATTAAAGTTATCCAGGCTCAAATTATATGGACCCCGCTGTAGCATAATTATAAAAGATGTCATCCCGGCTGATGTAAAGGTGGATAAACAACAAAAGAGTCTGTTAACTTTACAAACAATTTTCCATAGTAGATTGTTCACACAAACAGATTTGGCCATTAATGTAATAGTTCTTTACTTTTGGTTCTGTAGTTGGCAGAAGGCACGGGACAATATTCGCATCCTCAGAGAGAAGAGGGAAGGTCAGATCAAACTCCTCGGTGAGTCGCAGTAACCAAGGATGAAGCTCCTCCGGGTAGTCCTTCCATACATTCTTCATGTTGGAATACAGTAACTTGCCCTCCTTGGTTACGGTAGTAAAAAAAAAATACAAAGATGAAAACATTTTGAGACAAAGCTATAAAAAAAAATTTAAATACGAGGACAGATAGGAAACTGAAAACTATAAAACAAAAAAAATAAAAGCTGGCATAAATTGGAGATGACTACCTGCACAAGAGTCATAACCACCATTGTTATTGCTGCACTCCTCCTACCACAATCACCAGCATCTCCTACCATTACTAATAGCATTCCTTTGATTCAATTCAATTCAAGTTGTTCTACGACAGAGAGAAAAATAACAGCAACTGTCTTTTTTTTTCAACCAAACTCCCTCCCCATCTCTCCACATCTCAAATGTTTATCTGCCCACCTTCAGAACTCTCCCTCTATGTCTGTTTCTCTCTCTCTTGCTCTCCTTCCCTGTATCACATCCTCTCTATTTAAATTTGTCCTCTACCTTTATGGGTCCCTCATGTACAGTAACAATGCAGGCCATGACGTCGACTATCCACTGAGGAACAATGACCACATGAGATCTCAGGAATGCAGTGTTGAAAAACTGTAGTGAGCCGAGGTCATGTAGGAACTGCACTGCTTGTACCAACTGAAAGCAGAAAGCAAATCGTGAATGACAAAAATAGAAGTATTAACCACTTTTTAGTTGGAATTTTTCATGCACCGTTCCAAAAATTTTTTTTCATGTGCTTCAATAAGTTGTCTGCTCTAAAATTTTCTTTACCGCAAGAAAGCTCTCAGCATCGCCTATCTCTCTGTGTACACTGTGAGGAGACTCACAGCATTGGTCAAAGTTTGTGTACTACTTGCTTTGTCTTGGTTGAGGAGGAAACAAAAAAAAATGAACCATCTTTGGCAAACTCTGTGAGCATCCTTGCAGTATAAACAGAGACCTAGCGATGCGAAGAGCATTCTTACGGTCAAGAGGAGTTAACATAAAATATATATATAAAAATGACAAGATGCCGTACGTGACGTACCACGTACGTCATGCCTTATCGACTGAATATCTCTATCGGATTGATAGTAACGCTAAAACTACTTAGAAAATCGAGTTTATCGATAATTTTTCTATAGATTAGACTCTTTTGTATTAGAAAATGTAAATGGAATTTTCTTATTTAGCGCGAAACTATAACAGATCCGTTAGGCCATTCTTTCATTTTGTTTTGCACTGCAAATTTGATGTTCACGATGGATCCCTCAACTAGCAACAAACAAAAAAGCAAAAAGCGACCTCCCAAAGCTTTGTACGACCAAGAGCAAGTCTTAGATCTACTGTTAGAAGCTGACAGTGATGATGCTTTAGATTATGAGAGCTCAGGAAGCGAATTCAGTGGATGTGAGTCCTTCAAAAACAGCTCAAAATCATCTAAGTTCTGAGGTACATCCATATTCTTGTAATTTCCTCACGGATTTCCTAGCCGGATTCGTGCCTAGCTCAATGCCCAAAAAAATTTTTGTCACGAAAGGGTTAAGCTGTAAATATTAACCTTTGCATGTTCAAATGTCCATGTCTTGGAACCTGTGCAAATTAATCAGATGTTAAGATAATAGGTTGTTTGAATTTGAACATCTCTTTTCAACTACAGGGTTATATCAGAGACGGCGCTTGGGGCAATTGAAAGGGTGCTGCCACACCGTGATGTAACAACCGCTTGCATACACCACACCCAGTCACATTATCCTGACACCGGGCCGACCAGACTTAACACTAAATCCATAATGCCAGACGCTAGGCGGATCAGCTGCTAATACCAATTTTAAAGTCCTTGGTTTGACTAGGCCAGGGAACAAACCCACACCTCCCGATCTCTGAGCGAGTGTCTTACCGCTAAGCCACAGAGCCGCCCAGATGTCAAGACTTCCACATAACAAAGCAATGATATTTTAAACAGCCCCTTTGTTCTGGTCCTCCAAATGTTTAAAATTGCACTGAAGTGTCAAAATTTTGTGGGAGGATGTGAGAAATTCTTTTATATAGAATAAAAAAGAGATGGGGAAAAAAATCGTTGCTTAAACGGGAAATTTCTTAATTTGAACTTTTTTTTTTGTAAAGGCAATTTCTCAATTAAAACTTCAGAGATCCAACTCATTCTCAATGGTTACAAGATATATATATATATTTTTCTTTATTTAAATGATTTCGTATTTCCTTGAAAATCAAAATGTTAAAACTCACACTTTTTGTCATAAAAAGATTTTCCTCTACAATGTGGAAAAATTTGTGTAAATTCGTTAAGATTTTTTTTTGTAAATGAAACCAATTTGA
>BMAT01006831.1:121838-135697 GCA_019649035.1 Elysia marginata
GCTATCATCTAAAAACTGCACCTAGTGGAGCCAACACCTTGTTGTTGTCATCTAAAAACTGTACCTAGTGGAGCCAAAACCTTGTTGCTATCATCTAAAAACTGTGCCTAGTGGAGCCAAAACCTTGTTGCTCTCATCTAAAAACTGTGCCTAGTTGAGCCAGAAACTTGTTGCTCTCATCTAAAAACTGTGCCTTGAGGAACCAAAACCTTTTTGTTCTCATCTAAAAACTGTGCCTAGTGGAGCCAAAACCTTGTTGGCGGGTCACAATTCCTTTGAGAATTCAAACATTTTGAGATTTGGTAATAAGGATAATAAAACTGTAGAAAAGAAACTTTACCCAGAGGATGTAGATCTGGGTCAGAGAAGTCTGTCCAGTAGTCATACTTTTTGGTCCATCCATCAAAGTGGATCAAAACTTTTCCTGCTTCTTGGTTGATGTCAGCTGCATAATAAAACAAAAAAATTGTCATAATTTCATCCTCTTAAACTTGAGTACTTATTGGCACTTGAGAACTGCATAAATGTCTATTTAAATCTGATAATTTCAGAAGTCTTATTGCTTTTTATTAGTTGAGGAAATTTTGTTGTTTTAAATATCAGGGGAAAGGGTTATAGCAGTGAGAGACATTCAGTTAGACATAGAGACAGACACTGAGGCAGACAATGACATTGATTCAGACAGACAGGCACAGTCAGAGATAGAAACAGATGCAGAGTTGAAAAGTTGACAAGATAGACAGACTAGGAGAAAAAGACAGATAGAGAGGTGGAGGCTGACTATAATGTAAAACTTACTAATTGTAGCCACACAGATGAGACTTGGGTTGAGCTTATCCAAAGCCTCCAGTCTCATGCCAGTCTTGAACTTTGGAACTGACATCTGGGAAAAAAATGGTGTTTTAAATTTTTTCTGAACTAAGACTGGCTCAATTAGGAGTGTAGAAACTTTGTTCTATTTCTTCTGTGGACAAATGTTAAGCATTATCTCTCATATATTTTACTGCATATACTGCTTTTTTGCCCCAGGTACATTTCATCATGGTCATATTTATACTAGTATAACTTTTTCCAGAGTTCCACCGATCGCTTTAACTTTAAGGTGAGTTATTTGAACATTTTTTTACATTGCGTTCAATATAAATGAGCAGTTTTGTGATCGCAAGATATCTCTCTCTTTCCTCACTGCATACATACTAGTCTAATATGTGATAAGCAAGTCAAATTTTTTAAAGTAAGGTATATATTTTAGCTCTAAAAATATTGACGAAACAAGTGAGCTGTTGGCTTTACGCCTTAGTCAGACAAAAAAAAAACATGTAAGACACTTTCATAAATACGGACACGACAAATGAAATTACCATATTAAAGAATTATCATATTAAAAAAAATTATAAAATTATTATAAAATCATTATACTATTATGATCCACTTTGATGGATGGACAAAAAAGTATGACAAGGCAGTAAACAATCTTCTCGCATAAAATGTTGTTCTTCTGTAACCTCAGAAGATGATTTGGTTGGTAATAGTCTATTGGGGAACCTGTGTAAAGTGTTTCCAGAGTTTTAGTGGATAAGGCATTATAAAAAATACGCTTTTTCACTTTTAGTTTTACTTTACTTTCTCATGATAGGTGGGAGGATCGGTAGGGCAGCTGATCATTATCCAAGAGGTCCACGGTTCATACCCAGTCCAGGCAGAATTTTATTTGCTATGCAGTGCTCACCCAGCACTTAAAGGGTAGCTAGGTCTCTCAAGACTCAGTGAAAGTAAAGGCAATTATGAAAGCAATGGCAAACTACCTCACTATGCCCTGTGCCTAGAAACAAAAGGACACTGCTCATTATTCCCTGATACTTGAGTGAGGTAAATTTGACTTTTTAATTGTACTTTACTTTCTCATGATAAAAAAAATAGTTCAATAAAAAAAGATAGGAACTTGGAGATCACAAAGTTTTGACTTACAAAAAAGTCGGAGTCCAAAACAGTCAGAGCAGCTTCGTTCACAGCCTCTGTGAAGTTCTTGGATGATATTTCAAGTACATACCTGAGGGGGAAAGATATTGATCATTGATACCTACCTATCATTGGTTGATTTAAGTAAGATAATAGACTTCATTTCATAATGGGTTTGACTTTCTCCCTCCCCCTCTTAAAAAAAAAAAACAAAAACAATTTCAATCCACTGCAAAGTTACACATTTCAAAGATACAATAAAAGGAAGAAGTTTGCTGATTTTCAAGTGTTCAACCAGAACTATTCAAAACTACGTAAAAAAGAAAGCTACAGTATAGTTTGTCACAGCTATCTATTCCAATCAGTGTTAAAGAGGACACTTGAAGGTAAGAGATGCAGATGGCGATCCACAAGAAAGTCATTGAGTAACATAAAGGTACAGAGTGGGCTGACAGGAATGGGATGCAGTACCCATGTTCAAGTAAGAGAAGCTTGGCATGCCATTTCAAGTTCACCCTCGAAGACGTAACAGCTGATGATGATGATAAGGGAAAAAGAAGAGAATACATGAATCGTGAATTCTTTTCAGCAAGCGCTTTGCCTATCTGAATTTCATTGTGTCTACAAAAATTCAGCACAAATTGTAATGTTAACAACAGATTTCTCCTTTTGATGGGACATCACTATATGCTCAATAACGAACACAACAATGTAGTCAAAAAAGGAAGAAGTTTACTCCACCTGTTAAAGGGAAGCTGAGCACTGTGTACCAGACGAGGGCCCAAGTAAAGCCCAATGGTGAACGGCTCCAGGGACTCAATACGGAATGTGCCGCGCTCGCCCTGCAGTGTTGGAGACCCAATGTCACCAGGCAGGGTTACCTTCTCCTCCTTGCCAGCTGCCTTTATTTCTATTGTCCTTGTGCTGAGGTTCAGTGTAAGGCGATCACCGCTTGACGAGCTGTGGGGGTTAAGAGTTGCAACAACAGCATGGCATGAGAAGAAGAAACCATGATTAAAAAGTAGAAAAAAACAAAAGGTGCATTCTGTCCACCAGCACTCATGACTGTTTGCATGCAATTTTATCAAGTTTCCTGACTAGGAGAAGAAATCGATTTATAAATTTTTGGGATAACTTTACTGAGGAGAGTGAGCATTGGTGCGTGAGAATGAGTCTGATGTCCGAGTATTTAATTTGAGAAAATGCCTTTGATAAGTGAATATTTTTCTTTATTTCTCCAAAATTTAAAAGAAAAGTTGATAGTTTAGTTAATGAAATTTTTTTATGCCTGGGAGCTCAGAGAAATGCTTTCTTCAGAAGATTAATGACCTTCTAATGTGAAATTTGCAACAGCTGGTTTATTTGCACAGGTTGCGAGGCTCATGTCTTTCAACTGTACATTATTTATTTTTAAACAGGAATGAGCTTCATGCATGGATGCAAGCGGCTAATGCACAAAAAGAGGGAACGTTTTAAAACCTCTATACTAAGTGCTTTGCCTCGATCTGATCACAAACAGCTGCCTTTATAGAACCTTTGGTAGATCAACCAAAAAAAAGTAGATATAACTCTGCCCTGGGGCTTTATTTAGTTAGGAGGGTTTTCTGTAACATAGAAGTCTTAATTTTTTTTTTCAAACTTTCCTGTTTTTGGGCTAAAGAAAACTGCTAAAAATTGGAATTCCTACAAAAATGGGAAAACTTGCATCCCTGTCAATGTTTAATCAAAAGTCTATCTAAAGCTCCTTAGATGTGTCAGTTGGAGGCCTGCCCAAAATAACATCAGATCTGTATTAAATAACTCCTAATTATTGGTCCTTCTTGGCAAAAAAAAATAAAAGAACTTTGTTAAATTTTCAAAATATTTAAATTACAGAAATGCAATGGCTATCAGTCAATTTCATGATAGTTTTAGTTTTAGTCCAAAAATGAGCCTCTGTCTCTAAGTATCCAAACCAGAATTGCTTTAGTCAACTCTCAATCAACTTCATTTGTGTGTGTGTGTGTACTATAGTAACAATAAAACGTAAAGACTTGCATATAACTAAATTTTTCACCAACTCAATGGTTTGGTTATGTCCCCAAAGAAAAAACTCATGAAGCTCAGAACATAAATCTTTAAGTATTGTTTAGTCAAATTGTGAGACGTTTAAAATATATCAAATGTAGTATCAATGGGTGTGACTTATTTATGACCAGAGAACTTTTCCTACCTAAATGTAATGATCAAAAGTTTGACATTTCCTTGTATCAGCAGGATGGAGCAGACATGACAGCCAAACGGATCCAGGCAAGCTCGCACTTTGAACTCTGACGGGCCAGTTAGCCTGATTTGACCACCATCAACAAACCCTTGGATATCCATACTGTTCAGAATATTCTCCGGATTCAAGAATTTCGGCTCAACTCTCCTACTCATTTCCTGAAAAATACATGTAGGAGAAGGACTCAAGGTGAATCATTGCTCAGAACTAAGGAGATGTTTGAATAATAGTTAAGACATTCCTCTTTACTGGCTCTCATCACATTATAAGAGAAAAAACACAAGGTGGTTCATTACTCAGAATAAAGGAAATTTTGTAATAGTATATAATTATATCCTTACTTACTGACTCTCTCCCTGTGCCATCAGGTATATAAAACAAGATTAGATGAATTTGATCCTGGGTACTTTGAATTCAAATTCTACTCAGGTTACAAACTTTAACCTTGTTTGGTAACAATATTTTGTTCAAGAATGTGATGCTCAGAGGCAACAAATTTTCTAATTTTTTAATTCAAATTTATTGTTTGTTCCTGTAGGGGTTAAAAACATGTGAATTAAACTGCAGATAACAGTAATCTCAGCAAGCTCAGGTATCAAACAAACATGCATGGTGGTTCATTGTGCCAATTTTTTGTGGTTTGTCAAGTACACTAAAAGACATGATAGCCAGTTAAGTTTTAACTATAAACAGACTGACCATGATAAAATTAAAAAAAAATTTTCAAATACCAATACACAAATTTATGAGTTTACTTTTGCCCATAAATTTTAGTCTTCTACTTAGAAAACAGCTGAACCTTTATCATAAAACACAAAAACTTCCAACACAAAATAACAGAAAAGCTGAGAAGAAGTCCAAAAATTTATACAGTTTTGTTACAAATAGCTGGCCTAATAAAATTTAAACTTATCAAGTAAGGTAAATCAATTCTATAATCTGTGTTAAAGTACATATAAAGACACCTATTGCTTTTTTTTTAAACTTTAAAAAAAAATGAAACCAATTCTTCATTCTGTCTCAAGCTCTGATCCAGAGTACAGTCTACCTGACTAAAAAATTAACATAAATAATGTTTAGAATCTAGAAATTCTGACATGACTTCCTATAAGAATTTACCATATTTTGACAACTCGCTCTTTAAGTCTAGAAAACAGTGATGCCAATTTTTAAAAACTCCACCTTAGCTTTATCGGTCTCATACAATATTTTCATACTAATGAATATAAGTAATTAATTAGCCTTATTAATACACTGGTCTTAACAATTTTTTCATAAACTGATTTTTTCATACTTACAAAAAAAACTTGCAGCGCTTTGAAACAAATTTTAGGAGACAAAAGAGACTAGCTTGGTGACGACGACTTACCGTAAGATATGCTGCTCTCACAGGTACAATCCCGCAGATTTCGCAAGCCTCATTTCGACCTGGTTTCAATGTGTGACAGCTTAGACACCCAGTTAATTCTGAACAGAAGAAAAAAAAATGTTGATACCATAAATAAAGACCTGAATATGCTATGCTTCAAGAAAGAATCTCTATATGTCTTCAAATCTTTAAGCTCTATCTCTATCTATCACACCCTCAATCTTTCTGTCTCTCTCTCTCTTTCTGTCTGTATGTCTCTCTCTCTGTCTGTATTTTTTTTTCTTTGTATCCCTTCATAAAAATAGCTCCTATATTCCTCCAAGCTAAAGAATTTAAATGGCTGAGAAGAGGAAAAGAGATTATGGAACAGGACAAATACATGCTGCTGTAATATCATATCTAATACACGCTGCAGTAATATCTTTTCTAATACAGGCTGTACCAATACCATATCTAAAACAGGCTGCAGTAATATCATATCTAATACAGGCTGCAGTAATATCGTTACAGGTACAGGTTGTAGCAATACCATATCTAATACAGGCTGCATCAATATTCTACCTGGTACAGGCTGCAGAGAGTCTGACAGTTGGGGCAGCTCCTCAAACACCAGGCCTGCCCGAGTGAGTTCATGCGTCACAGCTAAACGATACTTCATGAAATTGTTCCACACAAAATCCACAATATTTTGGTTTTTAACTTGATCAGATGTTGGGCTGTCAGGATTCCTGTCGTCCATCAGATACGCGTTTACGTTCAGGACCTTGCCTAAATAATTGAGTATGTATGCAATATAGGTTACACAATGTTCAAGACAGCTGACTCAATAATGTATTGGTAAGTTATTACTTCAACACACTTTTTGAAGCTATCTTAATTAAAATTTCCACAATGCTAACACAATCGTGTAAACATATCTTAGGAAGTTTATATTTATTTGCCATGACTGCATTCCATATTCATAAGCTAATAAAAGATTTGTTTGATATAAAATGTTCTGTTGAATTACCCTTTTACAAGAGGTACACATACCTATTGTTATACTCTAATCTTAAAATAGAGTTGATTCATACATTAAGTTTTTCTCAGCTGTCTTATTTTATAAAAACATTTTTTTTTCAAAAAATCTCTCCATCACAAATATAACTATAGAGGTTCTAATATCTTTCAACAAAATATCGATATATTCATGCATTTTTCGTTAACGTTCGGAGCTGAAAAAAACATCATTGTTCAAAATATCTTGCAATGTGAAACTTGCACCAATACCCAACCTATTTGGATTGGTTATGAGGCATATGAAACTGACCAAGTTTAGTGGGATTTAACTCTATAACAATGGCCAGATGCTGCCAACGTCCGGTGCACTATTTTGTATCTACGGTTGGGGCTGCCCGCATCCGATGTATAGTCGGAGGACGATGTACGTATAAAACTATGAAATAGTTTGACCCCGGAAGTTTATTATAGTAGATTCTTCCGAGAGAGGCTAAATTGAACTCTTTTAGCAGTTTTTGCTTTGATCTAGAAAAATTATGCGCAGAAGTATGAGATAATTACATGGTTAAAGAGTGAAGCCTGCAACGTCACAACTGTTTTGAGGAACCCACCTGTTTGTGACACCATCACAGCCAAAATGGAGTCATGAAGAATAACACCGCGGCGCCACACATGTACAGGAGTGCAGAGCTGTATCACCGAGGTGAGAATTCTTTCCAGCACACTGGATGTGTAGTTGTGACTTAAGGCATACAGAAATCCAACATTCAGGCGCCCTTTGGTATTTTCTCTTTTGGTAAAGGTGAATATATTCTTATAGTGGAAAGAGAAAAATGCAAAAAACATGGAGGAGTGTTTTTAGTCAGAGAGAACAATATTAGACACATCAAAGAAATATTATAAGGCTAGCTTTGAAATCCTCTCCCCTCCCCTCCTCTGTCTGTCTGTCCGTCCCTCCCTCTCTCTCTCTTGCATCCTTCTATCTTCTTATTCACTTTACTCTGTTTTCTCTGTCCAATTTCTTCTCCATCTAAAATTATTTCTAATACCGGTACTTTACAAATCAGTAATGCATACTGTTCTAGTTCTTACAAAACTGTATACACAACAGGATCTAAGATAACAACTCACTTTGTCCATACTTGGTTCCTCAGGCACGGAGAGATAGGTTGTGAAACATTGGTGAGAGCGTTTCCAAAGGTACGGATAGCGGTCAATAACTTTCTCCACCTATTTATAAAGCAAGTATGTTAATTAATCTAAGCGCTCAATGTTACTATATACAAAAGCTACATAAATTGCTGGTTTTTCAAAAATTTGGTAAACAGTTTGGCTCATTGCAAAACATTTATTTCCAAGGGGGGAATTTTCTAGGTTATAAATATTGATCAACCATGGCACTGAAATAAATAAGAAAATAATATGCCTGTTTAAAAAAATGAATCGTGCAAATATTTTTAATGCTTATATAAAATGTTCATAACTCACTTAAATAATATTTTAAATGATAGAAAAAAATTGTTCTTATGTTAGCATGTCAACATCAGTTACAATACAGCTTTAAGTACAAAATATTTTTAAAAAATTAATTATAAAAGACCTCTGAGGGTCGCCTTCAGCGTTCTTTTATTTTAGCCATACAGTGTAAGGATACATAAAGTTTACAGAGTTATTGTCAGATGAACATTTCTAGTATTTTATGACCTGAGCCCAGTCCAACTTGTGGGTTCCAAGCTCTTTCTTCAGAGCCTCAATATTCCAGACAGGTGCCGAGTTGTCAAGAACGCTGAATGATCCTTGGTTAGTTGTGTGATCCGGACTTGGCGACAGCAACACGGCAAGAACTTTACACAGCCACATTGCGTTGGCTACATATGTCTGTCCTTTATTCTGCCACATACTTAATTTACCCTACAAAGTGAAATAAAAGGAAATAGGTGGAAATAACTGTGTGCATGAGTTACAATATCTTTCTTACCTCTTTCTGCATAAAACAAAAAACATGCAATTAACTGCTATGAAAACACCTGAGGATACTGAAAATTAAATATACAGAGAAAAAATGAGTCAAGTAGCATGTTACACTGAATTTTGATGCAAATTGAACGGCACTTCTTAAAATTTTTTATAAAACAGAGGTAGCCTCTTGTCAAAGATAATTGTATATAACACTATTGTTAAGAACATATGCCCTGTAATGTTCTTTACCAAAAGTGTACATTATCAGCTCAAAAAAGATAAAGCATATCAGTAAACACAACCTAAAAAATTAATGATATAGAAATCTACCTACTGAATTCGATTTTCTGCAAATCTGCAGCTGCCCTTTTTCCTCATCAAGAGAATCAAACAAAAGCACAACTATTATGTTAAACACATTTGATGTACCATTTCTTATTGAATCATATTGGAGCTAAGGTCTAAACTGTCAATATCTTCTCCTAGGATGCAAGATACCCAATAACGCCTCAGATCTATGTTTTTAAGATATCACCATCTAAAGTTTAAAACGACATTTTTTTAAAAATTCAAAATTTTAAGTGGTGTTAACGTCTAGACCTAGATTCAAATGCTAGCTATTTTAAAAGCTAGATTATGTGTCCAATAAACAAAGCAAGTTGGTTGTTTTGGGGTTTTTTTTGCAATGTTTTGGAAAGGCAAAACAATAGAACTTGCAAACTTCCTTGGTCCACCTTTTCTTGATAGTTCTAGTTCTCGGGCATCAAAGTGATCGTTCATTTACCAATAGTTTAGCAAAATGGAATATAAAAGATTATGCTTTAATGTGCAGAATTCTACAGGATAAAATTAACACAGGAATAGGAGACTGCAGGCCAACTTATATACATAATGAAAAATGAAGCTATATCTAGACCTAGATATAACTAACATCTAATCTATATAGAGATTCAAAATTAAATATATAGACCCTGGCCTCTGCAGTTCTAAACTATCAACACTTAAACAGGGTTTGTAACACAAACACTTAAACAGGGTTTGTAACACAACCTCACTGAGGTTATTTTTTTTACTTTTGGCCTCAAAGAATGAGTTTTGAGTATATCACCGTTTGTACACTGGGTAAACTGGCTAACAGACACGATGAGTAGAGTGACACTGTACAAAAACTCACTATGCTGGCTAGAAATTGAACAGCACCAAAAGGACGGAGCCTCTCAGTAAATTGTGTGTGTTTGAGCAAAAGTTGGGCAGCTTCATGCAATGTGTGGACTCCAGTGGACAGACTGGCTGGACATTTTGTGTGAAAGTCTCTGGCCCACTCATAGATCTGCTTCGAGTAGGTGATCTTGTCTAGGATAGCCATATCTTCAGCCGCCTTGCCTATCTCTTCCACAAAGTTTGCAATATCCTGGAGATCAAATATTTAAAAAATATTGAGATCTGAAAAAAGTGTTATAGGAGACAGAGAGAGAGAGAGAGGGGGGGGGGAGAAATGATAAAGACAAGAAGTGCAAAGGAGAGTAAAGAGACAACAAAAAGTGAAGTGCTTTGTCAAAATGACTGAGGGAGCAAGAGTTTGACATTTATAGAGATTTTTTTACAGTTTTTAAAGTGAAAAAAGGCTTTGCTAAAATCTTGATCACGAGCTAAATTATTGTAACCCCAAGATTGGCAATCAGTGAGACTTATTCTGAAGAAAATAATTTTGAACAAAGCCTTAGAAGAGATCACAAACCAGTCCACTAGTTGAATATTCCCACATTCAGTCATCATTTCATTGATTCTATAATTCCATAAACTCTCAATTGGTAAAGACTTGGAACTTTTGGCAGATAAAGTCAGTTTCTCAATTTCTACACCACCACAACTCCACTCATTTTGTGGGAGCCCTGCAGAAAAAAAATTATTGAATAAACTCATAACAATTTGTTATATTACACTTTAAGTTTATCTGAAAAACACTTTGAGAATTATAATTTAACTTAGTGATGCATTTCTTATAGACTCATTTTAATTTAGACCTAGACCTGCTTTGTATCTAGAGAGAGCTTGCTTGTAAGTTTTCAGCTTTAGCCTGTGTCTGGACACAACATTAGTTTTTATTTTACCTTTTCTTTATCAACATTAACCTCCATGGACTTGATTTTGATGTCTTTCAAACTGCCTTGCAAGATCTGCGCAGCTGAAAATTGAAGTTGTTCTTTGACTGTCATTGATACATCTTTGACTGATCTAGAAGGATTAATAGAAACAGACAAGATATATGCAAAAATAAAAGGGAAAAATTAAAACCCTGTGCATATGCATCATAAAAAAGTCATCCTTGTCTTGTCTCTTTAAACCTGGCGGAAAAGTAAGTAAATGATGCAAATTTTGAAAACATCTATTGGTAGGCAGGAAATAAAACATTGGGAAAATGTATCCAACTTATATCATCGAGATTATAACTAAAGCTTAAATGAATATATAGGCTCCTATGTATAGCTTTTGAAACGTATACCCTTTAAACTTATCTGCCTGCTATACAAGGCAGAGGCTTATTTTGCTACAGGTTGTATGCCATGTAACATTAACATGGCATTAGATAGCCTTGTTACTCCAGGGTTAGCATGGGGTCTGAAGGCGCACTGTAGGGTTCAATCTCTTAAACAAATCACCATTAAACTGAATTTAAAAGTTTCTAAATAATATTTTATGCTGAAAACCAAATTTGCTATAGCAGTTTCCTCCATGCAATTACCTGGAACTCTTGGCCACTGTTTCATGACAATCATACAGCTTTTCTTTTACACTAAAACTACCTGTCTGGATAAGGCCCAAAAAGTAAGTTTAAGTACAGCTTAAAAACACTTTTTTTTGTTAGAACATATAAGGATATTTAAATATTAATGAAATTAGCTGTAGAATACTTTGAAAGCCTGTTCAGCTGCAAAAAAATATGCTACATAAATGTTATTCATTATTATCATTATTATTACTATTGTTATTATTATTATTATTATTATTATTATTATTATTATTATTATTATTATTATTATAATTGTAATTGTTATAACAGTTGTTATTATTAAATAAACTCAAATTGAAAAAGCCTATATCATACAAGGTTTCATGACATTTTTCTTGCTTATAAAGATAAGGATGGTTGGAAGTTAGAACTTTTAGCGACTTTCATGTGCTTTGTTAACAATATCAGTGTAAAGAAAATAAAACTTTAATGAACTGATGTATTACAATTTCTGAAATAGGTGATCTTGATACTGTTCCCTGTATTAATTCAAATGTTGAAACTAAGAAGGAAAAATTAACTAAAACAATGATACACTTGTGGAAAAATCTTAACTGGATTGTTCTGCAAGCTGAGATGAATCAATTTTCCTATTAATTGCACTCCAAATACACTGATGATACAAATAGGGATTTGATTTGGCAGTCATTCAGGAACAAATGTCTTTATGACAAAGCATGTTCCCTTTAACATGTCCTCCTAAGAATTTCACCAAATGTGGAAAAATAAAAACATCAAGACATTGAGTAAAGCAAACAGAGAGTATAGAATAAGTTCAGAAAGCAGTTGAAAGTTGGACTAGAATACTTCAGAAAATATTGCGAAACGAATGCCGAAAGATGTATATTAAATACATGTATATGAACAAGATGCCTAGTGATTAACATTACAAAAATAAGAAAAAAAATTCTAACTGTTCCTCAAAAAAGGAGAATGGAAAACTCAGGCATTGCCACCCCTCTTAAAGAACTGTGTACTCCACAGCGAATCACCGAAAAGCAAGGTATCTTAATAAACAATTTTCATCCGCCTTCAACAAGTCTAAATCATCTTATAACACAAACCCAGGAGATGGCGAATATGACACAATCACATACATCAATGTTTACTATTCAGGTGTAAATAAGCTCCTCTCAAATATAAATCCACATAAAGCAACAGATCCAGACTAAATACATGGCTCACTAGTAAAAAAACTGGCAAGCAAGACCACACAGTTACTATTAACTCTCTTCCAAGCATCATTAAAGCAAGGACTCATACCTGACAAATGGACAGAACCATTTGTCCCATCACTCAAAAAAAAAGGCGATAAAAGCCTAGCTTCAAATTACAGGCCAATATCATTGACATGTATCTGTTTGTTGCAAATTAATAGAACATTTCACTCATGTCAACATCATCAATCATCTAAAGAGAGTAACATACAAACTTTCAGCATGAATTCCGTAAAAGAAGGTCTTGTGAAACTGTGTTATCATGACATCACAAGACTTGACCAATGGCCTCAATGGAGGGGTGCAAATCGATTGTGCACTGCTATACTTTTCAAGAGCCTTTGCTAAGGTCACACACCAGCAATTGAACATCAAGTGCATAAAAGAGGACACACATTAGAAGTTTGCAGTTAGAACGCAACTAGTTCTTTCAAAAGGCACCTTGCATGTAACATCTGGTGTCTCCCAGAGCACAGCCGTGGGTCCACTATTGTTTCTTATGTACACTAGAAAAGATCGGCAATTTTGCATTTTTAAATTCCTAGGTTTAAAGCACTGTAATTGAGTGTTTACAAGATAGCAGACGAAAATGTAGATTTAATACACAATGCAATTTATTCTTTACCATCAGCATCAGTATTTCGGTCCAACATGGCTGACAGCTGTTGGTGTTGAGCCACAATATTTGTCTTGACTTACTTGACTTATCGCCGTTCCGCATTTGTCTTAAACCATTAAGGACTATGGGTGTCCTGGAAATCGGCCTCCCCAGGACTAAGCTTTTAGGAGGGAAAACTATGGCCACCAAAAAATTTACATGGGCGCTACGGAAAACTATGAATAAGAGACTTATGAGTCACAGTAGACATATGAACATATATATTTTTAGAAAGCTAATAAATTTTCCCTTCAGATGATACTAAAAATGGACATGTAGGATGATTTGTGAACTAGTAAGTGTGAGTGGAACACAACAATAACAAAAAACAAAAACATACAAAAAATATAAATTCCAACTTCAACTGCAATTTTCATCACTTTATATACAGAATTTACCCGTAGCGTAAATGAATGAAAGAAAGTTCATCTAATTATCTTTCAAACAAGACTAAAGTCACGAAAAACTATGCATTTGGGCCAACACAGGAATGAATAGAAATATAGGTCTAATAACAAAAAACGGCCATTTTGGAAAAAAATACACAATTGAAATTTTAAAGCTACCTAACTTTTTTGTTGCTAATCACAGAGCTTGGTGTAAGAAGATAACTTGTAGCATAAGTTATAAGCTTTACAAAAAAA
>BMAT01006831.1:137139-162862 GCA_019649035.1 Elysia marginata
CGAATTCACAAAGTCACCTCAGTTTGAACAAAAATGTCAAATTTCAATGAAATCATACCACACTAAAACTACAGCTAATAATATTTACATTAAAACTGTTATAGGCTAAAAGCTAAAACAGCAATGCACATGTCGTCTGTTTTTGTACAAAGCGGATTTCAACAGATTTTTTGCCCCCATCAAGATGAGAAATTTGTTGAGGTCCTCTACAAAGTCTTAGACGTCTGATCCCGTGGTGAACCATAAGTCCAAGTCCAAGCAACAGTCATGGTTTGGCAGTTGAGCCGTGTTGTGACCCTTTCCTAATTTTGAGAGAGAAAAAAAGAAGACATCTTATAAAAACAATTTTGTTTGAGAGAGGCATCTAGGCCTTTGGGTATTATTTTTTTGCTTAGATTCTTAGAATAACCCTTTATAGGGCAAAAAATTTAAAAATAAGTTTTATCTCAAGATTTTTCAAGAGGGGTAAATACTCGCAAAGCAACAACAAAACAACTTGTTGTATTCAATTTCTTATCAAGTTTGCTCATACTCGTGGGCTCTTTATTTTGTTTTCAGTTTCAACCAATCTTCAAAACTAGGCTGCGGATTTTTTGTGGGTAAAAAATTTATAAATTTTTTTCATTTATGTTATGCTGGTTTTTACTACATAGCAAGAAGCAGCAGTACCTGTATGTTCTGCTGCTAGGCTACTTGCGTTGTTGTAGTCTTGCAACTGCAGCTGCCTGCTCATAGTCATACCATTTTTTCACAGTGGGGTGAAATACCAATATCTGTGTATCCATGCATTTCTGTTGCCAATAAAGGAAAGAAATCAGAGTGAAAATATCATTTCCATATTTACATTAGGCATATAATATTACTGTGGTTTTAGATACCATGCATTGTAAGCTAAAACGATTAAATCTATGCCTAAGTCTACATCATAATGAAGCGGATACTTAGGCAATGTAAGTTTCACTGGCTTGTCCTATGAGTTTGCAATGCAATGAAGGTGCACTTTATCTTGCAGTTTCTATTACTTATGCATCTAGATTAGATTACATCTTCAGAATCATCTTTCTTTAGCTATATACTGAGTGAGTACATACATTCATCATTTCGTAAGCAGTTCAAATCGTTGGTTATAGTCAAGACAAACCAGTGCCCTTACAGTTGCATTTACACAAGATCTAGATTATCGAAGGCATATTAGGTCTAAATATACCCCCATATGATCTATTTTACTCTTTTTTACGAGATAAGTAGTGCTCTTACCCATAAACAAAACATGTATGCACAGTCCCGAGTCAGTGGTTCACCAAGCTGTAGATCTATGATCTGAACATGGTCAACTTGTCTAGCTGTAATGGCCAGTGGTCGATCTACATCATGGCGTATACATGTGTATCAAGCAGAAACCTTCCTTGTAAATCCTAATAGAAGGCTTCAACATCACCATCGATGGACCTAGTTTCAGTTAGTGAGTTACCCTGGCAGTCCGATAAAAATAGGCACAGACCTATTTAGTCATACTACACACAAGAATGTGTGGCGTGGGCATCTGGAATACATTGCATAACACCCAGATGGCCCTGAAACAAAGCATGATGTGCCATTTATCTGACTACAATCATGCTTGTCTTGCCTTATTTCCAGTGTTTTGGTTTCGCTTTCGGAAGAAAAAAATTGTTTACAATGCCCAGTTACGGCGATCTGCGCATGCCCATAGTAAAAAACACGGACTGGGAACTTAGGGGGATCTTGACCCGAGACACGAGTGCGCATGTGTATCGAGGTCAGATTCTTTTTAGCCAATCACAGTGCAGATTTTTCGCACACCCATATTGACGGGCCTGTCACAAATTTGCATATTATTGAAATCGAAAAAGTAGGACATCAACGCTTAGGGCTGTGTCAAAAAGGTGAGAAGCTGGCCTTTCAGACGATACCAAATATGATAGGCTTCAAGGGGGGTTAGGTAGCTTACGTGGTCGTCAAAGATTGCTGATTTTTGTCTTTCGTTAGACAAAAAGCATTTCAAAAGCACCGTTTTAGACGACTAGGCTTCACTAATTGTTGAATAACTTTTAAAAATTATATAAAACAAAAAAAGTTAACACTTGATTTTGGTTCAGAAATGGATAAGGATCATGTCTGGTCGAGTCTATGTGGTGTGTGTTCTGATTTTGTAACCTAAATCTAAGCTCGAAGCCCACGATTGGACTATAATCCAATCCCGTCCTGAGAGGTAAAATTGGACTACAGTCCAATCCCGTCCTGAGTGGTTTAAGTCACCTTTATTTCTGTGTTGAAGGAGGATGTGAACAAAATTGTTTTACAATAGGCACATTTGATGTTAGAGAAGTTTTTACTCTCAATAACGATCTCAAGATACTGCAAAATCGGAGCATCTCTTTCACATCACAAAAAGACCTGAAAATATTAAGAAAGATTGCAAAAAGAAGACAAGAATGGATTACCTTCACCACAGACATAAAGAAGGCTGCCAAAGCTGCGAGGTCGGACGACACTCCTAGCGGAAGGCCTTAAGCGGGGGTCGGCACCTGGAATGACCATTTAGGGGTCGGATAACCGAATATTCAAAACTGCTTTTTTCAGATGCTTCAACCATTGCTCTGTATAAAAAACACAAAAAGTAAGTGATTTGAGCATTTTTGTGACCTAAAATCACCATTTTGTGGCAGCAGGGTGAGTAAAAATAGCGATTTTTTCACCCCGATTGTGTAGAATATGCCTCAAACTTCTGGTCTTTTTGCTCAAATTCAACCGCTTTATAACCGATTTCTTAGTGTCGGTTGCGCCCACTAGCAGAAGGTCTAGTGTGAACACTGATCATGCCTCGCCCTCGGTGTAGGTCCGTTCATGAAAGAAAGCAGACACTACCACAGTACATAATAATATAACGCGCAAGGTAACCTTGTAGGCCAGGCCTGTTAGCGAAGCTTTGCACTGCGCTAGCCTGTATGGTTACTAATGTCTAGTGTCTCCAAAGCATGACAAGACTTTAGGGCTAGCCAGTGATAAGTTTCATGCCAACTTCTGAGAGATTGGGATGCACAGTTCCCGCTTCGCACGCGCATGTACAAGCAACAGTAAGACATCAGGCTTTATAAAAGCACTCGGAAATTACAATAGCAGACCCAAAGGTGGACAATAATACCCAATGAGGCTGGAAAAAATTATTGAAGATATAGGAAACTGGAAAGGATGGGCCAATATGCAGGTTACGGGTGTTTATTTGAGGAAAAGTCACACATTTTGCTGATTTTGTTTGCATAACTTTCAAATGCGATTATCTCAAAACTTACTTTTTTTTCACCAAAATTCTATCTCCTCCTAAACCAACTGATCGATTGTTCTAAAAGTTGGTATGATGTTGTGGTTTGGTATGACGCACAAACTAATAGAGAGTTTTTTCTAACTTTTTGTTTTGTTCTTGAGAAAAATGTGTTTTTATTAGCAAAAATGAGTTACTGCCCTTTTTCTGTTATGTATTATAATAAAAATTATGTAT
This sequence comes from Elysia marginata, assembly GCA_019649035.1. Taxonomy (NCBI): domain Eukaryota; kingdom Metazoa; phylum Mollusca; class Gastropoda; family Plakobranchidae; genus Elysia; species Elysia marginata. The sequence goes on from BMAT01006831.1 coordinate 140,657, forward strand.
AAAAAAAGTTTTTTACATTATCGAAAAAGCTCTCTATTAGTTTGTAGTGATTGTACAGAAGTACTTATTTCTCAAATTTTGTATCATTTGGTTGAGAATTGTAGGAGAAGATAGATTTTGAAATTTAGCTATTTTGAGGTCACAAAATCCAATATGGCGGCATTACCATGGCAACCATGTAAAAAAATTTTTTTTTCATATCGAATCTTACGTTTTTAAGGGTGCTGAAAACGATGGTAATGGTTAAAACCAGCTCCCAGGTGCCGCCCCCCCCCCCCCCTTTAAGTCAAGTCAGTAAGTCATCAGCATCAAGAAGTAGATCAACCAATGGAATTACCTTCCTCATGGAACCAAAGCCACCAGTAATTTTTTTTCATCTACAGTTCTGGTTGGGAATAACATGACCTTACACATAATATACCACTCAGTGAGTACAGGTGATTTCAGAGAGAGAGAATTGAAACATACATAAATGTCTCCACTTTGCTAATGAATAAACTGAGAGAACACACAAGAGGCGGTTTGCAGATCAACCAAAGAAGAACAAACAAATAATCATAGGGTGCCAGAACTTGGTATTTTGAGATCCAAAACTTGATAGAATTTAAACATCATCTTTCTAACACCTTGTCAAGAATTTGTTTCCCTCATAATTGGATAGAAATTCTTACTAGGAAAGAAACTGTCTGTATCATCACTGCAAAGTCTCAAAACTATATGAGAACTGTGCCTGTACTGGGATTGATTGATGCATTGAGATCTTCTGGCAAGAGATACTCACGACAGAGAGTAGTTGGTGTCCATAGCTGTTGTCCTGATTTTCTCGAGGGCTGAGAGGATTTCCTCTTTGATAAAGTCAGAGGGAACAATACCAGCGCTGTCGTCAGATAGACCTACAATCAAGATCTGTGTCTTCGGTTGCTATAGAGAAAAAAATAATTCAGATTTATCAAAGTAGATGTTACTATACAACTGAATTAACTCTAAACTTTCACTTTTCAATATAGATTTAATGTGGACCTCATCCTTATTACACTCTTCTTTTTTATGGGGAAAAAATCTGTGACTTTCTAGAGATAATTTCAATTAAAAAAAGCATATTATATAAATTTTCTGCATCAAAAGTTAACTTTGACTCTTACAGCATAACCCTAAACAGTGATCTAAAAATGTTAATTGATATAAATTTTTTTTTACAAAAGTTATCAATTTTTACCAACCCTGCTTATAGCTTCTACAATTAGCCCCCTCATATAGTCCGCCTCTTCTCGAATCTTGGTCTTGTCCTTCAGCTCCGTGGTCAGTACCAGAACTGACCTGTTGGTCAACAAACTTGAAGAAAAGGACTGAAACAAAATTGAATAAAATTTCAATTGAATTAAAGTGACTGCTGATATAATTTTTAAATTTATGAATTAATGGATGTAAAAAAAAATGAACTGTGAAGTTCCACATAAAAATCATAAACTTAATCATAACAATAGTCCATGGTATCTTCTATGCAATATTTGTGAGATATTTCAAGGCCAGTAGCATTAACAATTTCTGATCAAATCAACCAGATCCTTTTGTTTTTTATATAATTTTATATGTCTTGCATTACACCCAAATGAGTCTTAAGTCGCATGGCCTAGTTTTCAGAAACAGTCAAACCTGCCCTAGATGACCATTGAAGATCAATGACAAATGTGGTCATGATAGACAGGTGGTCGTTTAGGGCAACATGCTTGTAAAGTTGTAAAAATGCATTGCTATTCTCTTCTGTTCTAACGTAGCAAACAAGCTTTCCCTTCTGAGATTCATTTAAACAATTTGAGCATTTGATTAAATCATTTTTTTTCCACCACAGCGGCATTTCTGCCCCTTTTCAGAGCTGAAAATTTATAATCCAAGCTGTGGTTATCAAGATCAATCGCATCTACAACGCTGCCTTTGTTGAAAGACTTGATAAAATGATAACCATTAATTTTTTGTCTATGATTATCTCTCTCCTCTCTATATTGCAACCACACCTAAACAAGCAGGTATACCCTTATTTAAAGATGGAAAACAGTGGGGCTGCTCTGTGGCAAAACATTTACGCTGAGTAACAAAACCAAATTTCCCAAAAGGGATTAGTATAGTGCCTAAAAAAATTTAAAAAAAAAACCACGAGGGAGGCTCGCTATTGCCCCACTTTGGCACCACCTGCACGCTATCAGTTTCCCTGCGGCTGTCCATCTGGTTACAGCAGGCCATTTTGTACATAGGTTAGCATCACAGGTAAACAAACAAAAGCTTTGAGTAAGGAGAAGGGAGGGGCAGGTCGGGGTTATGGACTGGCTGACTAATTTTTTATCTTATCTGGTCAAGAGTGGTCAACATGGAGAGGTTTTTTAAAAGGGATTTGAAGAACAATGTCAGTCAAAAAAGCTTTGGTAAGGTAGTCCTCATGAAGAGTATAAAAGTGTAAAAAAAAAATTCAAGGGAGTCATAGAAAGGTACTCTCCGTAGACAGGTGGTCAGTAAGGCAGGTTTCACTGTAAAGGCTTTCAAAGTTGTGTGGATGTTTAAAGGTACAATTTTTTTAAACTATAGACATTGATGCTGAAACCATTTCTAGGCAGTTTTGACACCTGATTCATCTTTAAATTTTAAATTTTATGTTTCATGTGCTTAATTTTAATCAGTATAGTTGCTAAGGACTTAGCTCCTTTATAGTTGTCTAAACTTTAGACCCAATTTTTTCCCTATCTGAAATTTTGGCAAGTCCTAATCCTGCCAAATTTAAGGTAGCAATGCTGTAATGCTCTGAAATATGAGTTGAATTTGCTTTGGTGTTTATTGGCCTGCTAGGGGAAATATGTAAAGTCTTGAGACTGCCTTTAAAGGTGGAAGACTATAATCCATTTAAAAAAAACTTCTATAACTTTTCTCATAAGCATGATATAGTTTTTCGGTTTGTTGTATATAAAAGAAAAGAGGACAAGTTTTTCTGGGATACAATAAATATTATCTAAATGCTTTTCATTTTTGACAAAAGACTCATTTTCACTGGTTGCAAGACATATGTTCGTGCTTAACTTTGTTCACTAAATAAACATTAATATAAACTATTGTGTGATATTTTAAAAATTCAAAATCAGCTAAGGCATTGAAAAATTGAACAAAGTCTCTGGACAGGCCTGGTGCAAACATCAATTCTTTAATTTTCCTGAATTTCGTGAAGCCTTTTTTATTTCTAATTTTCCCTCATATCATATAATGTAACTGTAAGACTTAAATGACAGACCCAAAGAGCAAATTGTGAGTAGCCATAATAAATGACTACTTAATTTATTAGACACCTTTGAGTCAGTTCTCCTTTTCCTCCTCCTCCTCCTCCTTCTTCTTCTTCTTCCTCTTCTTCTTCTTCTTCTCGTTTGCATCATATGACAAGGCCGATGTCCTTCATGAACGCAGCCAAGCAGTGGAGATCTCTCAAGCTTCCCTTCTGTTTCTGGTTCAGGGTTACATAATGCTCCTTACACTTATTAGCCGGCTTCAAGATCTAAAGTCCGGTCTAGCAAAACATGTAGCATTCCTTATGGAGCAATTAACAGAGACTGAGAAAAATATCAAACCTCATCAGCCTCGATGAATGTTGCCATCATCCCACCATCAACGGTTACACCACACTCTATTTTAGGCAAGACAGGTTTTGAAGTCTGTTTCTGTTTCATCACTGCAGCAAGCAAACTTTTTGTTCCTGTGCTTTGCGCAAGAATGCAAACCTTCAACAGGTTGTCTTTTTTGCCTTTCAGGGCATCTGAGGAGGCTGAATATCACACAGGAATGAGTAATGAAAAGGTTTAATTTTTGAAAGCTTATCAGCTTCAAAGGCAGAAAGTAGCCCACTTTTGCTTCCCATTTTCATGAAATCCAAATAGTAAATCTTGCCAAAATGCAAAAGTCTGGACTTTTACCCAGCCAAGTTAAAAGACTTCTAATGGTAAAATTAAGGGCAAGAATGACATTTCCAGAAAGTCTTTGCTAATGAATCTAAACGTAGAACCAGCAGAGGTTGAAGTTGCTGGCGCTGTCCGTTGACATAAATATGTGGAGAACCATGACTACCCATGTCTGTCACAGATCTGGCACTTGAAGTTTTGATCACTAAAATTAATTTAGTAACCCTCCAAGTATTTTTTTTTAAATAGAGAAATTTTTAACTTCTCACAAACCGCTGAAGGTTCAGAGAATGCCTACCCTCCTACCCCCCCCCTCCCCTATCGCCGTGTTGATAGGGAGGGTCATGCATCACTCTAGGCCATGCAGCAGAATATGGTCATTTTGAGGCTAAGTCATGGAGGAATTATTACTTTTTCTATCTTTTTTGAGTTTTTTGCTCTAAGTATACTGATTAAAATATTGACCTTCAAATGGTACAGCAGGACCACACTTGGTAGGGGTAATTTTGCAGATGTTAGAGAGAGTTCTGACTTGAAAAAATACAACACTTCTATTTTTGTTTCTCTTTTACTTAAAGGGAAAGAAAAGGTAATTTTTTTTTGGGGGGGTGAAGATAGATATCCACAGAGAAATGCTTTGGAGATTAGATGTGGATCTACAATCTTGGTAAGTATGCTAGATCTACAATATTGATTAAGTGTACAAAAAGTTGACTTAGATCTGTATTAATCAATCTTTATAACCTAGGTGTTCGATTTTAGAAGATTAGGCCTAGATCTAGCCTAGGTTTTGCATTAATTTTTCTTTTGTTAGGCTCTGTATGTCTTTTTTTTCTTCCATTTTCAGGAAATAAAGGCTCAAAAAATGCTTCATAAGAATTGAGAGAAAGGGATTTACGGCTGTACTTCAAAAAATGATTAAAAATTTACAATTCTTTTTCTTCATTCTCTGCCTTCTATATACCAAAAAGAGATGATTTTTATGAACTTACAGTTGTTTCTACTTTAACAGAAACAATTCTAAAAACAAGAAAATAACCACTTTTATTACTGATTGAAATGAAAACCACACTAAGGGATAAAAATGAACTTTGTTGCATTAGGTCCCAAAACCCTTAAAGGTGAAAACGGTCGTCCTCAAAAATTCGAAATTTAAATTTTACCTTTTGACTTAGACTTTGCAATGGCTGCATCAGCCGGAACTAGAGGAAAAAGAATTGAACATCCATTCATGCGCATTCCTTCCGCTGTGTGCCACTTTTCTGGCAGGAAGTGAACCCCAGTGCTGCTGAGGTCCACAGAGATCAGGTCCGAACACTCCTCTGCCAAGGTCACTAGGCCAAGGTCAGTGACTTTGGAACAGCCAACCAGGCTTAGCTGGTTTGATAAAAAAAAAGTTGAATTAATCACTGATGAAGAAAAATATTTTTGGAAAAGAGATGTCATAAATGTCTACAAATAGGGACATGATTTGCAACGCTGATTTCATAAAAGCCCATTTATTGATTTTGTTATTATTCTCCTCTTTCACTCTAGAGGAGTGCTGCTATCATGCAGTAAATCAAAGAGGAAGAAGTCGAGTAAGTCCTTTCCTGTTTCCAAATTGATTTATATTTTTTTATCCTATTCAGTTTTAAAACTTTAAAACCTTGCTTTCCTTTCTCCTACATTCTTTTGCTGTATCGTGCTGTAAATATATTTATCCTTTAAAAAAAATGTGGAACAAGTGTACTGCACGCATTTAGAATCTAAGTTTGTATACTATATCCAAATATGTTAATACAATGTATTTTACATGTCTACTTATTTTTCTATTCTCTCAGTATGTCTTTGTGTAAACTTATCGAGATTTTCCTTGCACCTAGTTCTACACTACCCAATACCTTAATTTGAAGAAGGATATGATACAATAGACACAGCAGAATAGTGACACCTGGATAGAAAGCTTCAAATTGGAGGTGTGTGCCATCATAAAATATCATCAACTACGTTTTTAACTATCATTACGTAGAACATACCCATTTCAGTTTAGGGAAAGCCTTGGCTAGCCAGCCTAGACCAGTGTCTGTGATTTGGAAGCAACCGTCTAGTAGGATTCTCTCTACTGCATTAAACCTGAAGAAGGGGAGGAATTTTTCTCATTAAAAATCTTATTTTGGATGAATATCATGCTGCAAGGGAATGAAAAAAAATTTTCAACTTGCAATCCAGTCTCAAGTACAAAAATTGATGACCTTTGTTGGCAAAAAAATATCTCACAATTAATCCAAATAGTCAAATATCTTGCAGTTTAAATTTCAAGATGATGTTTTCTTTAGAAATTCTGACTTTCCAAACAGAAAAAAAAAATTCATAAAGTTATCAAATTTTTAAAAAGATATTGAAACTTCCGTTGATTTGAAATACAGAAGAAAAAAAAGAAAAAAAAGTCTTTTAGAATATATTTTTCAAATTAGAATTTCTGACTCCTGACAAATTTGCCCTGGTCACAAGACATAGGAACATCAAGACAAACAAAGTACGTCTTAGACACATGCAATCATTTTCATGTCTAATTCTCCACATTGACAGATAGAAACTAAAAATATTGATTATGTATCATTTTTTACTACAATCTTTAGTATTAGCGTAATTCACAGCACGATATTTATTTCTACAGAATATTCTTTATTTTAATATCACCAATTGCACATTAAGTATTGTCGTATATTTTGATCAAATGAATGAGACTCATCTTAACTATTTTTATTTCTAAATAAAGGTCCAACCAGCTTTGTTTTTGTGATTATAAAGCAGTATACAGTATATTAATTCTTATTATTATCATGAATGAAATAGATGCTAGAAATTTGAATTTTAAGACACACAGTTTTGAAATTTTAAAAATATTGTTTCTCTCTTTCTCAATATTTTAAATCATAAAAAACCTGAAACGTGTCTTGCGACCAGGGCAAATGAGTTGGGTGTCAGAAATTTTTATTTCAGAAAAGACTGTAATGAGTACATTTACTCTCTCTTTTCATTATATCTAAAATGAAAAGAAGTTAATCATTTATCATCTCACATAATTTTTATACCTCCATACAATTTTCAACGTCTGGAAACTTGGAAAAAAAGTTCACAATATTTATGCCTTGCAAAGTAAAACCTACGACGCCCAACCCACTTTCACTAATTCGAGATATATTTTCAGAGATTGATTACCTTGCAGACTCTTTGTCTTTCATGTCAGCCAAAATGGCAAAGCTTAGGTCAGTCAACTGTGACAGGCATGAGAAATCCAGCGTCACTTCATCTTTGGCTGGGATCTGTAACACTATATACTGAGAAAGGAAATAAAAATAAAAAGAGACTGTTACCAGTCTAACAATAAATGTAATAATAAATAAGATAGAATCTACACTGCTATTTGCATACAAAGTAGATTTTTATTCAGGGTAATTCCTTCAAAGTGAGTAGTACCCACATCTGACACTTGCAACGCTGAATTACAGATAAATATGAGTTTACACATTGAAAATTCTTCTATCTGTATAGTAACCAATCAAAATGAGTCGGATGTCACAAATGTTCAAATTACAAGGAGTTTGTAGATTTTCAGCAATAGTTTCTACAGAGCTTTGAAATGTACAAAATTTTCATGAAATTTTGTTTTCAAATACTAAGACTTTGTTTTACTTACAATGTAAAGGAAAATAATATATTTTTAAGGCCTTTTCTTCTGTAAGGCTTCCCACATCTAAATCATTTGGACTGGTCTCAAAACATTTAACTTTGTAGAAAAAAGGAAAAATGCTTACAGGATAAAGAAACAGAGAAAGGAAGCAGGTTTTTGTCATCTTGTATAAAAATTAGTTTATTACTCGAGCCCAGTTTATGTCAGTCAGACTGACATCTGGGTGACAGTTAATATAGCTTGAATGTTAAGAAAATGACATGGGACTTCAAACAGTTTTGGCAAAACTGACAATTAGTAATTACAGAAACAAAACAAAACAACAATAATTCAAGGCAAATTAGTTTCAAGTCATACTAAATGCATTGTAATTTCATTGATGAAATTAAAAACAGACTATTTGAATGTTGCACAGAAATAAGAAGTAGAATAGGGGAGCAAAAAAACGCTTTATTTTAATGAAAGATGGACACAAAGAGAGACAGAGTGGAACCTCGACAGGGCAAATGATCAAAAGAGGAGAGGGTAAGATAATCTGGTTCACCTTAAGTGAAAGGAGTATATGGAGAAAGGATGCACTGGATAGAGAAAGATGGAGAACTGATATGGAGGGAGGGTTCCAGCAGTGAAAGAACAGAGCCTTAAAGGAACCAAAGATAAGATTAGGATTATAGAAACTTTACCTTGAGTTTATGAACAGGGAAATCTGATCCATTCCAGAAGGCAAAGCACAAGCTTTTCTGAGAGACTGTTGTCTTTTTCTTGACTTTTGGAGCTTCGTCCACCTCACTATCCTCAGAGCCAAAGTCATCTTTCTCAAGGCTCATTGGCTGTTTCAAACTGGATTTGTCAAAATTTGCAATTTCTTTCAACAAGTTAGGCCGCCTGTAAAGCCAGATTATGATCATATAATAGGAGTAAGCCTTAATTTTAAAACATAACTTGCTTTATACAAATAAGTAAGAAGTATAGAAAAATCTTGCTGTGGTTTTTAATTCATGCAAAATATCAGGCATAAATGAAAGCCTAGTTTTATTTGTTTTAATTATACTTTTCCTCATTAAATTCTCCTTTTCTTGAAATACAGACAAACAGAACTGTAGTTTCCTCTTTGTTTTCTGTGGTATTTTTTTTTATCGTTTTTTACGCATTCAGAGGAAAATCCATAAGACATTATCAAATTTCAGCTACATAAAATCAAGCTTACCCTTCACTTTGATACTTTTTTTCCAGCTGCTTAGTCTTTTGTAGACTTTTTTCAAAGTCTTCAACTTTCATTATACTGTGGAAAAGAAAAAGTTTATTTTACTGTTTTTTTTTTTTTAATTATTTTGATTTTGTAGAAATCTTTAAAAAAAAATAACCTCCTAGTTAAATCTTCCACTTTTATACTATAGTCCATTAGGATTGACACATTTCTCCAAATTTCAAGCTTTTATTTCACTAGTTGTTTTTTTTTAAATATATTGTTCTTGATTATTTATTGATTACAACCACTGAACTTTCACATATATTGTAAACAACGACAACAGAGGTCCAAAGCCAACCTACTCAAAAAGTTGGAGAATAAATTATAAGGAAACAAGGTATAAGCTATTATTGTTTTTTAGCTCGTAACATCACTAAGTGGTGGCAGGCTTATCGCTTGTGAAGCTAGGTTGCAGCATAGTTAATTTTTGAACAATCATGCTGGCAAATTAAATTGGCATCAGTGCCGAAGATAAAAGAAGCACGTCTGCACCCATGTCTAGTTGGATAGAGCATTTTTGATTTATAAATTTTACAAAATTTACAATGAAACGTTGTCAACCTAAACTCAGAACTCAAATGACTAAAGGTTCATGTCAACAGCTTTTTTCAGTTGCTGAGATGCAAGCGAATTTTTATGATTTTGATGGACTGTGACAAATGCAGCCCAAAAACTATGTTTTTAACTCAGGAGGTCCGGTATTGGGTCCTTAAAAAATCAGGAGGTTAGGGCTCAGAGGGTTAAAGACACTCTTCAAGTCAATAATGGTAAAAAAGTATATTGTGTTAAATTTTTTTAATCATTTTGTTCTAATTACCTTTTCTTCTTTTTTGTTTTAGCATCTACAGCCAATGGTCTTATTTTATAAGCTTCTTCAGTATTTCCCTGGAAATAAAGAGAAAACAACAAATCATTCCTACTGTGAAGTTCAACAGTAAAAGATGGGTAGGGATCAGGTGAATAAAAAGATATAAAAAAATGTTTCTAAGTAAAGACTAAGTCTTAAGAAGTATATCATGAATAAAAACAGAATTTTAAATACACATCTCTGTATTTTAAATGTGAATTTAAATGAAAATACTCATCTGATAAGCATTAAAAAAAATAAATTTAATTTGAATGTACAAAAAACTTTAACTTTTCATTGACTTCTATAGCCCACACCACAATAATTTATTTAAAAAAAAAACCACTTTGTACTAAACCTAAACCTCTTTGGGTTAGAACTCTTTTCTTTTCTTTTTTTTTTTTTTGTTTTCCTTTTTTAATTATCTTTGAACATGTAACCCTTTTTTATGTAGAAAATTTGACCAACAGGAAAGGAGGAAAGGTCTCTAATGTACACTAGGACATGTTAATTGTTTTGGGCTCTTACTACAAATAAACTTAGCACCTGAGTACCTTTGTCTCAGTCATTTAGGTTGAATTAAATCAAAATGTCTCTCAATACTTAAATACCAGGCCTGTGTTGAATTTTGTGTGCTACTGTGTTCACCAAAAATGTCAGAAGTAAATAAAATTTTGGGTGACGATAAAATCTAAGCAATCAGAAAAAAAAGAAATGTTACTGGACGAATCTGAATGGGAAAACTAATGTGTAGGATGTAGACCTTTTCATGATGACAGATATAGATTAATTATTTCCTATCATGTATGGCTTTGTCACTCAGACAGTAGAACATTAGCATTAGTAGTAGGGATTTTAAATAAAATGCCAAATGTACTGATTTCAACACCTTACAATATGATAACGGTGAACATTTTACGACATATAATTTACTAAGAATAAGTATAAATTTCTAAAATTCTGTGTATCAAATTTTGAAAATTATTTTAAAAAAGGGCTAATGTTTTGAAACAAACTGCAAAATTAGCAGTTTCAAATTAAGTTTAGCTTGCAAAAAAGTATATGCCTTTATATAAAGTGCCTATTGGTAAAGTTATGTAAAGTTAACATTCCTTAATTACACCAGCATTTTCTTTTAAATTCAGCTTCTTCTTCTCAAACTATGTCTTGTCTTACATCTATCTATCTTTCAAGATTGCTACTTGATTCTATAGAAACGAGAACTGTTTTCAGGTACAGAGAGAGAGAGAGAGAGAGAGAGAGAGAGAGAGAGAGAGAGACCACTTACCTCCTGATTAGCTTCAACTGATGGTGACGATGAAAGATCAACGGTTTGCTCAAACCCAACATTATCTGCTGCTTTGGGTCTCTTGGCCCTAAATAACAGATTGGATAGCATACAAACATAGTCAAGTCAGCATCAAATAAAATAAATTTATTTTATAACTAGTATTTCTTGATCTTTCTAAGTATTTTGTACAATATTTACATAAAATTTTTTTTTATAAATATTTGACTCAGGCTTTTATCAAATGTTATCTTAAGTAAAATTCAGCATATTTTACATGAGGCACCCCAAAAATTGATTATCACAATAAATGTTCAGGTATTAGTACTTTTAAAAACTTGAGTATAACTTGAACCACAATAAACTCTACATTTTTTATATAACAAAAACTTTGAGAAATTGAAACTGCTATCTGCAAACTAAACATACATAAGAATTACAAACTAGTGCACTAACTCTGAGTGATTTAGCCGTCATTCAGTGCTGCTGTGTGCTACAAAGTTCAACAGATGGCAATGCAAACTGAGGCTAGTTTGTCAGGCTTTGGCAACATTCAGCCAGACCCAGCTGATGCCCTACTTGAATTTAATAACACAAATCACTCACGACCAGTGTATACGAGTAGAAAATCTCAATTTGGCTAAATGACTTTTTAAACTTTAAAGTTTTTTTCTTTACATTTTAGCCCCTTCTTGACCTATAACATATGCTGTACGTCCTATTTGTCATGACAAGATCCAGAAGCGACATAGGTAGTATGTTCTCAAATCAGTGGATTTTGTTGTTCCCCATGATAATTAGTCGTACAATGTACGTTGTGTTTTGCACTGCTTAAGAGGGGCATTTAATGCAGAGTTATTTAAAATCTGACAGTATAATTGGAGTTTAGTGATGTTAAAAATATACTAATAATCCCACTCTTTAACCAAAAACTGCCACGTCATGGCGATCGACAAAACCAACGTCACAAAGGGATTAAACCAACATCCTTTATAAGATACTTACACAAATTATTTATGATTTCTTGAATTTCCAAACATTTAGTAGTTAAAAAAAATATGCATCATTACAATTATCAATGCTTAGGAATGTGAAAATTGCAAAATTTGACTCATTTGGACTGGTTGCGAGATTGATGTTATATCATTCATAATACTTGTTTTAAATAGGTATATCAAAATACAGCACCCTTTATCAGCAACATGTTTATAGCAAGCTGAATCTCTTTTGCAAGCAACAAAAAAACAATTTTTATTTGGCAATTAAACATTTTTAACATTCAGTTTAAGATTGTTTCATTCAAGAGAGAGATAGCACCTGAAGAAAACTGTGTGAGTTGATTAACAAGACTATTGTTAAAGTGATCACTAAGTGTTGTATAAGAAGGGAAGGAAAGACAATTATGTTCAATGCACCTATACAGATGGTAAAACCTATTCTATAACTTTCAGCTAACTGATAAAAATAAAGAAAAAAATTATATATCAACACCCCTAGTGGTTATAGCAGGGGACACAGTTGAAGGAGTTGATTCATTCAAATTCCTTGGCACCATTCTTTCTAGCACATTAAGCTGGGAATTAAAAAAGCAACAATAATACAAAAAGGCCAGACAGAATATGTACTTTTTAAGAAAACTTAGGTCTTCTTAAGTCAATAAGACGACACTCATTAGCTTTTACAGAGCGATTGTGGAAAGATTTTTAACTCAATCGATTATTGTTTGGTTTGATAGAACAGCAAAAAAATGACATTAAAAGACTGAACTCAACTGTGATAAACGCACAAATGTTAATTGGCATGGATCTGCCATCTCTTGAAGGTTTAATTGAAGAAAGAATTTCAGCCACAACAGAAAACATCGTGAAATATGACACCCACCCAGCAAGGAAATATTTTAGTTTTTTTACCCACGGGCGAAAACTAAAGGCGTTCAAAGGAAATAAATGATTAGTAAATAGCTTCTTTCCCCAAGCCGTAAAAGATTTTATGGAACTAGAATTAAGAGATTATTTTAATTGAATCTTTTGATTAAATGAAGGACACATTAGGATGGGGTGTTTTGTTGAGCCAGATGTGTTAAGTTTTCGCTGTGACAAAAGAGAGAAAATGCTACACAGGTAGTGAGAGAGACAGAGAGGAAGAGAGAGAGAGATAATATTTCATTTCTTTATTACATGTATTGGTAATGGTAACCTGTAATAGTATACTTTTATATAATATTCATTGTTTGAATCTGTCAGCTTGACGGAGCATTTCTTATTTTCAATACATGTACTAATGTAACTTTGTATTGACTGAATAAACTTGAAACTATGAAAAAAAAAAAGCAAATCAAATTAATTCGTACTAAAAACTTTTTTTTTAAATATCCACAAATCCCACATTTTTCAAAGAGATATTCATATTCATTCCTAAGGTGGTCAGATGATGGTAATGATAATGGTCATGAATGCAATGTTGATGATGATAATGGTCATGAATGTAATGAAAATAACGATGAGAATATTAATAATAATTATATATATATATAATAACATTAATTTATCTGAAACCAGTGCTAGGCTCCCTGTGAGTTGAGCAGAAAAGCATGAACGCTTAAATGTATACATTGTTATCAAGAGTGCATTCTCGGATTTCTTTTGCTCTGAATACTTTACCATTGTAAATATCTGTTGCCCTTACACAGCTTATAACAAGTTCCAAATATCAAATTCAAAACATATTGCTTATAACTTTAAAAAACACAAAGAAATCTTACCCTTCACTGAAGGCTTTTTTCTTGGATGGTCCTGCTTTTTTCATTTTTAAGAATTCCTTATCTCAAACGCAACTGTAACTCACAACAATCAGCAACTCAAATACCCATCATTGCATGCAGTTTATCCGTTTTATCCTGAAAGAAAATGTGAAAGTAACTGAACATGTAAATAAGATTTGAGATCCAAAGGCCAAACTTAAGCATGGTTGTTTTCAAATTGGGTTGACACCTTGAAAACATGGGGGAACAAAACCTGTCAATGTAAAAACATTTTTAAAGGTGCAATAATACAATACATTCTCTAGGCCAAATTCCGTGATTCGTCTGCTTCATATGTAGTTTTCTCAAATTTTCAAACCCTCTTCATACCAGATGGCTATGAATAGGCAACTGAACTCTTAGAATACCACTCAATAAATTAAAGGAAAAATTTCCCCTGGTTTGATGCCCTATGCTATGATTACTGATCACTCCCTCATTAACAACCGAGTTACGAGCCTCGGGGTCCAGGGTTAGAAGGGACTGATGGGGTGGACAGAGAGATGACATTTTTTGCGATTCTATAAGAAAGGACATGGAATACATGGGTAGCTGAGAATAGGATAGGTATTTGGCAGGCCATTTTTGCAAGAATTTGACAGCTTCTAAACAACTGACGTTTCATAACCCTAACCACAAGACCCTAAACGCCTGTGCAGGTAATGGGGAAATTGACCACATCAGGTGTCTAGGCCTGTTTGTTATTATTTGAACCGTGACAAGATAGCCGTACCTGTCATATTCATAACTGTTACCTCTTATATTTGTAACAACGTGCGGCCTCCTGTTAATCAGTCAATTCAGTCTCATGAAAGTTTTCCCCTATCTATCCAAAGTAAAATGATAAAATTTTCCTATGGTTCTAGCATACTCTGAAGAGATGGGGAATGGGTGGCGTGTTGAAAGGGCAGCATTTGCCTATGAGCATGCTTATATCAACTGATTTTGTATTTTATTCTTTTTATAAATACACCATATTAATCCCTATCAGGAAATTGGGCTTCGTCACTCAGGCTAACTGTGTCCCCGCTGAGCAGCGCCCCTAATGCCCCAGCAGACCAGTACATTTGAAGGCCGCTTTAAACCCATATGCAGGGTGTTGCAGGCACATATCACAAATACAAGAATTGCCTGTAGCTGGGAACCCATTATACAGGTGGGTCGACTGGGGAAAGTTAGGGTGAATTGCTTTCCCAAGGCAATTGCAACATGGCATGGTCGAGAATTCGACCTCCAGATCTTGAGTCCGGCGCGCTTTATGGGAGTGTTCGTAGACTTGTGTAAACAAAATTCAGACTAATCTTCAAATATTGGACAAGGCAGATCGTCAGTCCAAAACACATGATCAATAAAAATGCTGACCATTAATAAAGTATTACTGGTATTGTAAATCACAGGCTTACTGTAGATTAGACCTGCCTCTGGGTTCGCAAAAAAGCTCAAGAATCCCTAATTGTTTGATGCTATATTTAGGAACATAGCGTACTGCTGGTAACCTGTGTGTAGCCAAGGCCAAAATTGAGCAGAATTTCTGCAGTAGGGTACCACCATTTATTTGAGTTAAAAACTACTCCCAATTACCCTTCATTTTGTCAGTAATGTTTGTAATAATTAAAAACAATCACAGGACCCTTAATTTCTGAAATTCAGATTCTAGAATTGGTAACCATGAAAGTACAGTGGCACCTTTGTGTGCAAATCCTTTCCCAAGTAAATTGGGGCTGTTTGTACTGGCTTGATATAAAAACAGTTCAGCTCTGAAATAACACAATCTTTGTACAAATAAAAATGTTAGCTTGAAATACTTTTAGAACTTAAAATATTACCAAAAATTTCTAGGTTTAGGTTGAAAAACGAATCTAGGCTTAAATCAAGATTTAGATTTTGTCATCTAAAATAATGTAGACGTCTTAGCTTCTCACTGCTAACAAACTCAGATTAATAGTGACAAAATAATAGACCTACAGGTCTACCTTATAATTTAAATTAAAGCATAGAATATCTACAACAAAAAGGAAAAAAAAATCTCTTTTTTTGTTAGGGTTAATTACTTACACATTCTCCCCATGTAGGCCCAATAGTAGGCCTACTACTATATCAAATGGTAGCTGTTATTGTTCCTGATTGAAGTCCAAAATTTGATTTGATCCTGCATCATCAGATGTTTACTGATAAACTTATTTCTTCAAAATAAATAGAAGACACTATGATACTTTTTTTCCAAATTGCTTGAAAGCATCATAAATAAAAGTTCCTGGATCTGGTAATACCAAGCGTTGTAAAATTCTTCATCATTTCCATGCTTATTGGATACTCTATGTTTCTTAGAACCACCAAACAAACAAAAAATCGAGCTAGATCTGCAGGTTTAATATTGACAAAGCCATCTTTACTTTTTCACATAAATACTTATATGTCTGTAATATAATATATGGTACCACCATAATGATTGCCTGCAATACTTGACTAAAAAGAAAAACTATGACCATTGCCTGCATTCTAAAGTTAAACATAAGTTTTCCCCAAACATGCTGAACGGAAACAAAACTATTGAAAAGGGGGTTGAGGGGGCGGCATTAGGGTGTTGGGGCATGTGTGGTCACAAAGATACATTTTTCATTTAAGTACTTGAAGAAATAGGACTGGTCAATGTCAGGGATTTCAGAACATTGGCATTAAAATCAGACCACTCCTCTGCATTGTCCCAACGTCAATCATACCAAATTTTTCACATCTAATTACCTGTGCAGTCTGAGGCCAACAGTCTGGTCCCTCCCAAAAAGCGGAAGGGGGGTTAAGATGCAATTTTCACGTTCAATAAACCATGACTGTTTATCTCTACAAGTGTACTATTTACTAGATCTAGATCTAGCTACAGTTACTTGATTCTATAACAATGGCCTGAAGCTGTCAACATCCAATGCACCATTTTATATCTACTCCTGGACACTGTCACCGTCCAAAGTATAGTCATAACTAAGAAGGGGAGAAAGGTGATGTAGATTCTATGTATAAAACTATGAAATAGTTTGACAACCAAAATTGATTAATACTATAGTAGATTGAACTTCTGAGAGAAACTAAATTTAACTCTTTTAATGTTTTTTGCAGCAAAATAGAAGTTAAAACCCTATATGTAGGTCTAGGCTTAGATTTAGATCTAGAAAAACTAAACAGTTAACACAGAACAGAAGTACGGTATGAGGGTTAGATAAATTAACAAGTTGAGTGTCCGAAAACTGCATGGATATTTCATGAAATGCCGACATCGGAAGATTTTGAAAATTACCTGCAATAACCAAATCTACGCCGATCACATAAAGTATTTTCTCAAATGCAAACTAACAGACCGAGAGTCTAGTTTAGATTCAGATTTAGAACTAGATCTAGATTTTATGCCGTCTTTCCGGCATTGTTTACACGGTCGCTGGGGTGAGGCGGAAAGTGTGGAGTAGAGTTCTCCATTTTTAAGGGAAAAATAAAGACCTATTGCAGGAACAGATCGAATTTAATAATGGAGTCGACATGGCATGACTTTAGTAATGTTTGTAAATTCAACGGCTGGTCTAGTAAAAGCTCTATGTACATGTAGGCCTATGTAATGGTTAGAAAACACATTTCTTGAGTAAAATAAAAAAGGTCTTTTTTAAATTAATTTACAAATTTGTCAGAGTTAAATACATAAACAGATCATTGGTTGTTTATATTGACAGTTTTGCCTAAATGAAAGCCAGTAGGCCTAAGTAGGGGTCCTTAGCATAATGGTCAAGACAGAGAGCAAGAGGGACAGAGAGAGAGAAGGAGAGAGAGATAATACGGACTAGTGACTTAATATGGCTCTCCCACAAAGGGACAAGTAATCCGACTCAATTTATGCCTACTTTCATTGGCTGTTTCCAGGATACATGCAGTCAATGCTTTCCAGTTCTGTCTTTCATAAGACGTTTCGCGTGTTTTTCCCAAGGTCTCTGTGTTGTTCAATATCAATGTGTGATCATCTTTAAAGTTGTAGTATGTGTGCATGTACCGGTATCTTAAAACCTTGTTGGTTTCTTTTTCGTCACAACCTTTTAATTGCTAGGCCTAATTTTTGCAGTGGCTTAGAAACTTTTTTATTCTTACTTTTAAAACTACTAAATCACAATGGCATGTTGTTTTTTATGCCTTTTGGTGTGCAACCAAATAATTATCGATCTGCTCGCTTCACATTTGAAAGTCTTATAGAAAGGCATTGTTAAGTAAAGACTATCAAAATCAGATATCTTTTACAGATCTGGCAGTCCATATGAAAGCAAAATGGGAAAGACCATACCTTTAAAAAAATTTTAAAAATACCAGGACTTGACTGGAGAGCTCGAAGAAGCTGGCTGAAGGGCTAAAGTAATGCCAATACAGGTCGGCGCCAGGGGATTTGCCTACAATCTTCCGAGCAAACTCTCAGCAGCAACAAACAAACCAAAGCCTTAAAACTACTGACGGGAAAAGCAAAAAACAGCTCTGTTGGATTTGAAGCAGAAAGCTGAAAAGTTGCTTCATAACGAGTAAAGATGCCCTAATCCTACGGAGTCTTGTTGGCTGAAGTGGTATAAGACACGACTTGAAATCTATACATTCGGTTTAGAATCTGAAAGAAGACCAAAAGGGGGAAAAGGTAGCAGTCATGACCCATAGGCCTATATTACCCGGTCCTTTTAAAATTAAAATGTCAGAAGTTTGAAGGCCGAAACGCTTGCTATGAGAGGAGGGGGGGGGTCTTCTCGGTAGACTTACAATTGCTATCTAGCTTGCGCTGAGCATCTTACTACTACTACTACTACTACTACTACTACTACTACTACTACTACTACTACTACTACTACTACCGGTACTTCTATTACTACTAGGCCTACTATCAAATGTGTAAATTGAACAGGACTCGAAGTAGACTTGTGTGGACAAGCAAGTCAAATTTTTGCAAGTAAGGTATAATTTTTAGCTCTAAAAATATTGACGAAACAAGTAAGAAAAATTTGACTTACTATCACTATCACCACTACTGCTACTAATCTACTACTATTACTCTTTGTCTGTCTTTCCCACCTTTTTCATAGCAGCCATGCATTCATGCACAAATATCAAAATAAGAAGAGAGAAAGCCTTCAATTTAAGATTTAAGTGTGCATTTCAATTAAGTTTTCGAGATGATACAGCAATGAAAGTTTTTGTGCTTCTTTCTTTTTTACTTTCAATATTACCCTAGTTGAGGCACTGTCTGATATTGCTGATATTTGGCATGCGAATCTAAAGTGGGTGTCGATGGTTAATAGCATTACTGCGATTGTGGAGTGCTTTTATATAGCTCATTTACAGGGATTTGTTCATTTTACCAATATTTCCCAACCTTTTTGTGGATATTTTATCTTCCCAGCCTTTTTCATGGATGTATTTATCTTCAACTTGACGCCGTTTGTGATTCCTCATCTATCATGAATATGAATAAGTCTGTGTCTCATTAAAAGAGATCAAATGACAATGCTCAGAATTCTACACAAATATCATCCCTTTCGTGTGTTATTAGCTGATTACGATACTATTGTTGGGGTTATAACACAAACCCGTGGTTTAAAAACATATTACTTAATGGGAATGTGTAACTACAACTTACAAGACTGGCGCTTATTGGACCAACCAACAAGACTTTTATTGGGTCATCCCAGCAAGACCGGCCCTTATTTGGATCAACTAGCAAGACTGGATCTTATTGGATCAACCAGCAAGACTGGATCTTATTGGACCAACCAGCAAGACTCTTATTGAGTCATTCCAGCAAGACCAGACCTGATCAGATCAACCAGCATAACCGGCCCTTATTGGATCAACTAGTAAGACCGGGCCTGATCAGACCAACCAGCAAGACCAGTCGTTATTGGATCAACAAGCAAGACTGTATCTTATTGGGTCAACCAGCAAGACCAGCCCTTATTGGATCAACTAGCAAGACCGGCCCTTATTGGATCAACCAGCAAGACCGGCCCTTATTGGATCAACCAGCAAGACTGTATCTTATTGGGTCAACCAGCAAGACCGGCCCTTATTGGGTCAACTAGCAAGACTGGATCTTATTGGATTAACCAGCAAGACTGGATCTTATTGGACCAACCAGCAAGACTGTATTTTATTGGACCAACCACCAAGACTCTTATTGGATCATTCCAGCAAGACCAGACCTGATCAGATCAACCAGCAAGACCGGCCCTTATTGGATCAACTAGTAAGACCGGGCCTGATCAGACCAACCAGCAAGACCGGCTCTTATTGGATCAACAAGCAAGGCTGTATCTTATTGGGTCAACCAGTAAGACTGTATCTTATTGGGTCAACCAGCAAGACTGTATCTTATTGGATTAATCAGCAAGACTATATCTTATTGGGTTAACCAGCGAGACTGTATCTTATTGGGTTAACCAGCAAGACTGTATCTTATTGGGTTAACCAGCAAGACTGTACCTCATTGGATCAACCAGCAAGACTGGGTCTTATTGGTGCAACCAGCAAGACTGGGTCTTATTAGATCAGCCAGCAAGACCAGACCTGAAGAGATAAATCAGCAAGATCGGCCCTTATTGGATCAAACAGCAAGACCGGACCTGATAAGAATAAAAAAAGCGAGACCGACTCTTACTGGATCAACAGCAAGAACAGACCTCATTGGATCAACAAGTAAAACGGGGCCTAAATCTGATTAACCTCGAAAACTTGACCTTATCAGAGCTATATGAGCAATGGCAATAGAATTCTGATTTTCTGTTTTTGCGAATATAGATCATAGCGTTTGAACAAATTTTGGGGGCAGGCACTGTAAAGTTAGCAAAACCTGGAAAGTATATAAAAAAAGCAATGACTACTTTGGAAAACTAGACTGAGACTAGAGAGTGAAAAATAAATACCGAAAAATGTTACCTTTCGTGGCATTCAAAACCCAAATAAATAGATAAATAAATATTACTATTTCGCCACTATGCTGCTTACCTCATGCTTCATCTTCTTTTTATGAGCCTGAGAAACTCTGTTAATTATTTCATTGGTGAGATTCCATCAGAGGCATAGATGTGTGTTCCAATAGTCTAGGGCCTACTACTAACAATAGCCTACTCTTTGTTGTTCGATGGGAAACTAAGAAAGCAAACTTCCTACCCATTTTGTTACAGTTATAAGTTATTTTTTTATTTATTGTTAAAACTGATCTGCACTGCTGTGCACCGGCGGTGGAAGTAGCACAGCGTAATAGATCTGTGTGGATAGCAATGACCGAAACGAAAGTAAGATGCGAATCTCCATGGAATTCCTATCCCAGGACAAGACCTGCAGCAGTTCGAAAAAAAAAAAACTTAGCTGATGAAATGGCTTTGAACGGAAAGGCGTTTTGAGATTTAATCTTGCCATTAAAACGGTAGCGAAGGCTGGTTTAAGCTGTACAAATTTTGAAAGGTGGAAAAAATCTCTTGCAGATTTAGATCTAAATTTTTGCGTTTAACATTATTTTGCAGTGCTTAATGATAAAAAAAAGTTACCCCAACCAACAGGACGTTTTTAGTCTGGCATTATCTACAGTTTTACAATACATCCGATGTTCTAATCTAGGTCTAGATATAGATGTTGCGATTTGGCCAACAATAATTATTTTCTTTAAAAAGTCGTGGCTCTATGTAGGCTTCTTCTTCTTCATGGCGGATCCTTGTAGGACGTAGCATCCCACACAGCTGAGCGGAAATCGTCTCTGTCTTGCGCAAGTATACTGGCTTCCCTTACAGAAAAGCCAAGCCAGTCAGAAATGTCTTGAGTCCATCTCCTTCTTGGGGGAGCTGTCCTTTTGCGGCAATTCAATTTTAAAAAAGGACTTTTGCGGCAATACCATATTTAGATGATAAAATGGACAGGACATTTGCGGGAAAACAATATTTAGAATGTAAAATGAACAGGACGTTTGCGGCAAAACCATAATACGATTCGAGGTTCGGTATCAAATATTGGAATATGCCCTACATCAAAACAGTTTCCCCTCTGCGTTACAGGCTTGGGACTGACTCATTTTAAAAATGAGGCCGCATTAGAAATGTTTTGGTGAAGGCTTTAATACTTGATAAAAATCTTTATACATATGAACATAAAATAGCATCTACAGACATGTTGCAGGCAGTCCAGTGCAGCTAATGCGTCGGAGATAAACTTTCCGATCAATGGTTCCATCCTCAAACTTTCTTTATTTCTTCTATCCATACTGCCTTCTTTCTTTCTGTTGCGGTCTTGCTTCTTGCCGTATCATCAGCACCTCTGATCTTAAACCCGCTCTCGAAAATGACGTCTTGCAGTCGGTCGACAAGTTCAAACCGTGTGGGATGTGCAGAGTAAAACATACTGTTCAACTGCTTATGAAACGC